>JAVJIF010003771.1:0-245782 GCA_038442645.1 Agave tequilana | reverse complement strand
TTCATCCTATCCCAGTCCTTTTCAGAAGTCTCCTCCGGATTTCTCTCAAAAAGTAGAGCATCTTCAAGATTTGATGTCGTTAGCGCATACATCACCTTGCATCCCCATATATCAAATTTGTTCATGCCATCAAACTTCACTACATCGATTTTTGACTTGTGGATGTTCACGGTCTTCACCATAGACTGATTAACCTTGACTATATCTCCTTCAGAAAGCGCTAAATACAATGCGAAAAAAAACAAACCGAATAGATTTAAACTAGATAAAGATCGAAACTTTACCTCAAAGTGAAACCCTAGATGAGTTTTCCAATCCCAACGAACAATTCAATGTTGTTTTAAGATTGACACACGATCCTAAAAACAGACCAATGTCGCTCTGAGATTGACACACGTCTCCGCTGAATAGACTATGATGTTCTTAGGATCGATACACGATCCTTAGACGAACGTGGGATGCTCTGATATCACTTATTGTGCCTACGGAGTAATCCCACAAATAGCAGAGCAACGACACGCCAATCACCCGAGATCAGCATTCCAACACCAAGTCAATCACAAACCAATATGGCACAAACCAACACACAAAAAGGAGAAAGCGAAAAATAAACAGTTTAACAAGGTTCTGAAACTTGCCTACATCCTCAGGGAAGAAGAAAAAAGATATTATTCAAACAACTGAGTTATAGGGTTGTAAAGGTGATCCGAAGATCTAACTAGAGAAACTACTCATTCGGCCGAAGAAATCTCACAAACAAACACTAGAACTCTCTCACGATTTAACAACTGATACAATTGGGGTGTAGACACCCTTTTTATATAGTCAGAGGAGAGAGCCAATTGAAAATCAAATCAGATACGAAGTCCTCATCAAAACAAAAACCTGAAATCATCCAGGAAGTCCAGATCCGCAGCCCGGTCAGCCGCCCGTCGACCGGCTCCATGTGCGATCGACCGCTAGTACAATTGCCTGTGCCAAAAATGAAGCCACTCTCTATTAAATCTCAGTGCCAGTCGATCAACTGCCCAACTTGTTTCCTCCTCTGTGCACGTCTGTTGACATTTCACCACGCACTGCGGTCGACCGCCTTCATATAGCTGCTCTCCTCTCTTGGCTATCTTCCAATGAGTTAAAAAACTCTATCAAACAAGATTTTAAACTTCTCCTCCACAATTTTCAAATTGGTAACAATGAGAAGGTAAGATAAGTTCAAATCCAACAAGGATTGATCCAATTTATGCTTATGCTGCATTTGGATCCAAGTCTCACATATTTTCATTTTTTTAAGAGAAGATATTGTCATTTTTGTAAAAGTTTGAGCTCCAATTATCAATTAGTGTATAAGCCGCCATAAAGATTGAAGATAAACGCATAATGGAGCTTCATTGTCAATTGAAAAGGCGATATCAATGAAGAAAAAATTGTGATATTGCTAGATATGCAAGTGGTCACAATGATGTGATACACTAAACTGAGAACATGCAAGAATGCAATATAGCATGACCCAGATCTGAGCAGTACAAAATGCACTCTGAATGTAAAGCAAAAAACTTGCAGAAAACGATGTTGCTGCTTGATTGAAGCTTTACCTGCACACAAAATAAAGAATTTCAGATTTAGAAATAAAGATGTGCAAGTGCTCAATTCTTACCGCTATAGCAAGTGGCTATGCGGGTCGTGATCCACAAGGAGGGTTTGCGATGGAAGCGTTCAAAGTTTTTCTTATTGAAATCTTTTTGAAGACAAAACGAAAGTTCTTCTTTGTTTTAAAGAAATGAAAATGAAAACGAGTTATGTTAAGGTTAGAGAAAAATGTTAGAATGAGAAAGTGAAAAGAATGGAGAATGACTATTTACAAAGAAATGGGAAAGAAAGCAACTATGTACAAATGAGTTGGGAAAGAAGTGATTTGGAAGATATGGTGTTGGTGATTTAATTTACAGAAATAAAAGAAAAGGAAAGAGATGAAAGAAGTACTCACCTAGTTTGGTTGATGACTTACCTCGAACCCTTGCATGTTCTACCTTACTTTGGAGGCGTTCAATGCATAGATCATAGGATCGAGCTCAGTCCCCGTTCGCATTATATCATCAAGCGGAGCAAGAATGAAGTGATACGGATCTTGAGGAGGAGAACGTCTTCATGAACTATCGTTGGCACTCACACAACATCGTTATACTTATGCTTCTGGATTCACTTGCAAGCTCATCAAAAACAAAAGAGGTAAAGTAGGAAGAAGAAAAAGAAAAAGAAAGTAAAAAGAACAAAAATATATTACCTTTTATTGCTTGAAACGATGGAAGAAAGGAGGAGGGTACATCGGTGTCACTCTCAACATAAGCCTCTCTCTCTTACTTATATGAATCTTCATCTAACCTAAGCTTACATACAAATTACATAAACAGAAAAAGAAAAACCTAAACTACAAGAAATGAAACTAGTCTAAATCCTATCTCTGCTTGGTCGTCCCATTTCAGTGAAAATATTGGCTTTTTATAGGTAAAAACCTAACATATAGGATCCCGGGGAGATCGGGGGAGCAAACGCTCCCCTAACTCTCGCTGGATTTCCCTTCTGCTTTTATCTTCAGTTGGTTTCTTCGTTTGAGTCTGGGATTTTGACGAAATGGCCTTTGATTTTTGCTTCAACCGATCGATTCTGAGAGGATTCTTCTCAACCGATTTTCATCCTCTTGATTTTTCCTGATTTACTGAGCTCGAATTAATTCTGATTTAATTCAGAATTCTGGTGGGCTTTGGGCTCATTTCTCTTCATCTCCTTAAGGAATGGGCCTGCAAATAAATTAAACATTTAATTAGGACAATGCAGATTTATTCTATAATAAGTATGAAAATATGATACTAAATATGCAACATTAGCGACCAATCACACCCCCATACCTATCTTTTGCTCGTCCTCGAGCAAAACAACTAAACTATACTAAGGATTATTAGACCACTTTCGCAGGTCACGCGATTGCACTGAGCATGTGCAACAAGCCGTTAAACCTCTAGGTTTCCCCTAGAGGACGAGTTTCGTCTCGTGAGGGTTTTCAGCGGATTGCACCCACAAAATCCATAAAGAAAGAGAAACAAAGAGTTAGTATTTTCGAAATGCATTTGAAAGAGAAAAATAATGAAATATAATTGTAAGATTTAAGCAATCTATAAGTTATAGGAAAACTGAATTTTCATTCCTAAACTTAGTCTCTATTCAAAAATTTGTTATCAATCAAAGTAAGGAGTCAAATTGTACTTCTCATCTAGTCTATTACTTTACCCTAAGTCATATGCACCTTGTGATCGTGAAAATTTTAACGAAGGGTTCATTAACTCTAACTCTTATGCCTTATTTATTTATATATATTTTTGATGGTATTATTCCTTAGTTCTATTAGGCTTTCTAATCTGCCCATGTAACGAGCCTTTAATCGATGACTCCCAAACCAAACGGTCTTAGGGCACCGGGTGAGAAAATACCCCAAGGACTTAAGGACTCGAGCAAATAAGGCCACAAAACTAAGGATTTTTATTATATGAACCACTTTTAGGCGTGAATACTTATGCTTTATTAGGCACAAATACCCAGCTTAATCAGAGGATTTTATATTTTTTTTCTCAAACTTATCTAATCATCTTTCGCATAAATACAAGGCTTACTTAGGCCAAAGCACCTAGCTAATCAATAATTAGATTTGTTTATTTTTTCTTTTTTCTTTTTTTTTATTTTTCTTTTATAAGGCATAAGAATTTTTGTTTTTGAACCCTAAGTGTGTAAGTGTATGAAGTGTGCATATTTCATTAAGGTAAAGATTAAGACTAAATTACTTTGACAAATTATCTTCCTAACCCTAAAAATCAAACAAATAATCTTATTTTGACCAAGTATAAGAAATCCTAATTTGGATTTTCCTATTCCTTAAAATTAACTTAATTTCTTACAAAAAATATGTCAAAATATTGTTTCTATTTTCAAAAAGTTTTTAAAAGTAAAGAAAATGTTAAATTTTTTTTTAAATAAAAAGAAAAACCTAAGTTATGTTAGACCCTCCCCACACCTATCTCATGCATTGTCCTCAATGTATGAATTAATGCATAGATGCATGAAAAAGAAGAAAGGGAAGGAAAATGTTACCTTAAGGTGGTGGTTCCGGTGGTGGTCTGATTGGTCCACGAAATGCGGCCCAATCGACTTTTCTTGGGGTTCGGAGGAACCCACCAGAAATCTCTCTAATATAACCCATTAAAATGATGAATCCATAATGGATTTTTATTAAATATTTGACCCCATCTAATTTCCAAATTCCATAATTGATTTCGGAGTCAAATTTGTCAACCACCTCGTCCCAGAATGGAGTGTGAAAAGATAGAATGATTGACTCAGACTCAGGAAGTACAGGAACTAATACCGACTCAGGAAGGTGACTTAAGTCAAGTAAATGTTCAGGAGTCGAAATAGGTTCAGGAATTGGGTCCAAGTCAAGAAGTTGAAACTCAAGTCCACATGTATTTTCCAACAATGGAATGTGACTTAATATTGGTGATTCAAGTTCAAGAATGATAGGTGGAATCAAAACTGACTCTAAAATATTACTCAAGTTTGGTAACAAAACAGGAGTCAATATTGATTCGGAAAGTTGAACTGGATCACAGATTTGAGAATCTAGGTCACATATCTCATTGAGTTCAATATCAAAAAAATGAGAACTTGCCAATTTGTCAATAGAATTTTCAAGAGTGTAAAATTGGTCAAGTTCAATATGATCATCAAAAATGGGTGATTCAATTTCATGATGAATAGGCACAGGATCCAATGTTGACTCGGGAAAAAGATTGAAATCAGGTGAAGATACCGGAGTCATTATTGAATCAGGAAGTAAAATTGAATCACTAAGTTGAGGTTCATGATCATATTCATTGTCAAGTTCGATTTCAGGAAAAGGATAACTTGCCAAACTGTCAATATTCTTTTCAAAATTTGGAGTTTGGGCAAGTTCAAATGATTGTTCTGAAATGGAACCTTGATTTCCAAAACAACCTGACTCTTTGGCTCTAACAGAATGGTTAGTGACATCAGAACTGGTCAAACGGTGAGAACGTAGAGATTGGACCATCATATCTATGTCACGATTACGAGCGTTTTGAGCCTGAGTCATGGCTTCAAGCATCTTTTCATAGTTGATAGGTTTATTGGTTTGATGAAAAGATGAAGTATTGTCTTGGAATTGGTGGTGAAATTGTGAGTCCATCAGATTTTGGGATTTGTGTTTGGACTCACGCATACTAATTTCAAAAATTGATAGTTTTCGATTTTGGACTGGTGGAACTGAGTATGAATCTTGGAAATATTGTGGACTAGGTGGATAAGGGGGACAAGTTGGTTGAAAATTAGGCTCGGGGGAAGTGAATCCCCACTGACTCTGTGAAGAGTTGAAATCATTCTGGAAATTATAGTTATTAGATTGGGGGCATGGGTTATATTGATTCGGATAAGACCAATCCGGCACACTAGGTTGGTTAAAGTTATGATATGCCGGGTTGGTAATATCCGAAAATGAAGTCAGTGTGTAATATGGATTATTATTGAAGTTGAAAAAAAATTGTTATTATAAGCCATATCACACAATAGAATACAAACAAAAAGAAAGAAAAAACAAACAAACAATAAGCAAACAAATAAAAGGAAAAAATTCTAACTCAGTTAAGGTAGACCTATGACCTAGACGACTCCTAACTGATTAGACTGTCCACGGGAGGTTTAATGCAGACTTTGACCACAAGCTAATCAGCCAGGTCAGGGCAAGGTTGGTGGGAGGTTTTCCGTCAAAGACGTTCCTTAATTAAATAACCACCAACCTTCAGGCTTTCGGCCCTTAATCCCTTTCCTAGACACTGATTTGGTAGGAGTCAAATTCCAACACCTTCCCCCTTAGGATAATCTCCTAATTGAGTCCGAGATGTCCCTAGGGTCAACGTCTACTCATTTTTAGTTAGGCTTGGGTTAGTGAGTGCTTGGAATCTGATTTTTGGGCAAGGAAGGGTGATTAAATCCCCACCTTATCTTGTTAATAAGTGGTGCCCTTAAAATCAATTTGTGCAAGTATACAAGATATGTAAATAAGATTCACTCAAAGCGATGTAAACAACCAAGAGATGAGTCATATTCTAGATGCAATGCGAACGTACCTTGCTCCAGCACTCTTCAACAGTAAAAAATAAATGAATTGAAAAGACACGTGCCTAAAATGCAAACGTCTAATCAATTTTTTATCTTTTTCAACAAATGTTTTACTGTTGATTTATTAGCAGGTTTTTGGTGATGGCATATAAGAAATAAAGTAGCAGAAAACTAGATTTTTGCAAAGAAAGTAGTCCTGCAAAAAGACAGTTAGTAGTAAACTCCTCCTTGCCGCGGAAACGCGGCTAAAGCCGAGAAAACGCGGCAATTCAGAGGGTACTTGGTCTCTGTTTTCTGGAATAGAGGCCCAAGACCACTTATATGTTTCTGCAATCCTTTTTCCTGCTTTGCTTGCCCTGTAACCTGCAACAGAGAAGAAAATTCGTTTTAGTTCTAAAAATTCAAATAAAAATTAGATTTCAATAAATACTGTTACCCTCCCCGGCAACGGCGCCAAAATTTGATTGAAGCTTTACCTGCACACAAAATAAAGAATTTCAGATTTAGAAATAAAGATGTGCAAGTGTTCAATTCTTACCGCTATAGCAAGTGGCTATGCGGGTCGTGATCCACAAGGAGGCTTTGCGATGGAAGCGTTCAAAGTTTTCTTATTGAAATCTTTTTGAAGACAAAACAAAAGTTCTTCTTTGTTTTAAAGAAATGAAAATGAAAACGAGTTATGTTAAGGTTAGAGAGAAAATGGTAGAATGAGAAAGTGAAAAAGAATGGAGAATGACTATTTACAAAGAAATGGGAAAGAAAGCGACTATGTACAAATGAGTTGGGAAAGAAGTGATTTGGAAGATATGGTGTTGGTGATTTAATTTACAGAAATAAAAGAAAAGAAAGAAGATGAAAGAAGTACTCACCTAGTTTGGTTGATGACTTACCTGGAACCCTTGCATGTTCTACCTTGCTTTGGAGGCGTTCAACGCATAGATCATAGGATCGAGCTCAGTCCCCGTTCGCATTATATCATCAAGCGGAGCAAGAATGAAGTGATACGGATCTTGAGGAGGAGAACGTCTTCATGAACTATCGTTGGCACTCACACAACATCGTTATACTTATGCTTCTGGATTCACTTGCAAGCTCATCAAAAACAAAAGAGGTAAAGTAGGAAGAAGAAAAGAAAATGAAAGTAAAGAAGAACAAAAACATATTACCTTTTATTGCTTGAAACGATGGAAGAAAGGAGGAGGGTACATCGGTGTCACTCTCAACATAAGCCTCTCTCTCTTACTTACATGAATCTTCATCTAACCTAAGCTTACATACAAATTACATAAACAGAAAAGAAAAACCTAAACTACAAGAAATGAAAACTAGGCTAAATCCTATCTCTGCATGGTCGTCCCATTTTCAGTGAAAATATTGGCTTTTTATAGGCAAAAACCCAACCTACAGGATCCCGGGGAGATCAGGGGAGCAAACGCTCCCCCTAACCCCACAACCAAGCCGCGAAAACGCGGCTATGGCCGCGTTTTCGCAGCCAGGGTGTGGCCAGGTGGCCACACCCTGTTGGTGGGTCTCGCTGGATTTCCCTTCTGCTTTTATCTTCAGTTGGTTTCTTCGTTTGAGTCTGGGATTTTGACGAAATGGCCTTTGATTTTTGCTTCAACCGATCGATTCTGAGAGGATTCTTCTCAACCGGTTTTCAAGCTCTTGATTTTTCCCTGATTTACTGAGCTCGAATTAATTCTGATTTAATTCAGAATTCTGGTGGGCTTTTGGGCTCATTTCTCTTCATCTCCTTAAGGAATGGGCCTGCAAATAAATTAAACATTTAATTAGGACAATGCAGATTTTATTCTATAATAAGTATGAAAATATGATACTAAATATGCAACATTAGCGACCAATCACTGCTTGTGATATTGATGTAATTTTCAAGCTGATCCTCCATAGAAACTTCACACTAGTAATCGAGCATCTGGAGATTCAGACTACAGATCCTGCTCGTTGATTCAGATGCACCGAACTAATTTAATCTATGCTCTATTGTGACATATTGCAGACAATAAGCATGAATTTTGCACTTCTATACTCAAATTCTAATAATTCTGAAACTAAAAGAACAAAAATGAATTTTACTACAGGAACGAGAATGCATGCCCCCAAACTAGAAAGGCTGCAGTAGAGAGACACCACAGAATTTGCACATCAAAACAAGAAGGGTTGCAGTTATTTCAATTACATACAAATGTCAAGTCTTTGTTATGGATTCAGTCTTAGAATAGACATCTCTGATCTAATCAATAGCTCAATGGAAATTTGTCAGAGACTCGGTTAATTTTTCACTTCTGATCCATGATAAGCTAAAAACCACAACATGAAGGCATAGAAGTGCAACCAAGTTCATCAAGCAGGAAACTGGATCCTGACAACTCATCTTTATTCTTCATTAATGGAGCCAAAAGAAAAAGAGACTGCAAGAATACATACTATCACAAAAAGGCTGAAGTCAGGATTGACAATAAAGAAAAATTGCTCAAATACAGTCACTGAGAACTCAACACTAGACCATTTTCAGTCACGAGGAACTTTATAAAACAGTGAGAAGTTTATTTTGGCCAATGCCAGAAAAACAATCCCAACCAGCCATTAAAGAACATTTTGAGTCATGTCGAACATATAGGACTTGTTGAAAATATTGATATGCGAGGAACCTATGTAGCATGGGTACTTCAAGTAAGAAGTTGTACATGTGTCGATACCGACACTTTTTTGGACACTTCTCGGATGCTTCTTGAACTTATCCTCAATCATATACATATTTCTCTTACACATTTTTATTTACATTACATATTTGAAATACTTATTTACTTTTTCTTATGTACTAAAGACTTTACTTAGTGAAACCAAAAGTGCAATCAAAATGTTAGCTTGTATAAAACTATGATAGATTTTTAAATATGTTTAACCAATACAAGTTGACACATTGAACTGTGTTTGAACTCCGGGTACAAAGACATGACTATGCATTTATATTTATACACGTTTATTATTATCTATATGCATATTCTCTGTAATACCTCTATTTTTGAAATACAAGATTTAATAATGAATAATAGTATTTTTTTATTACATATATTTTGTGTTAATTATTATTGCTGTTATGTATTATTATTATGGTATTATTATTGGTAATTATTATTATTGTTATTGTTAAATATCTTTGTGTATTATTGTTATTATTTTTATTAATATTACTGATATTTATTTTGTGTATTATTCTTAGAGAGGTCACTTCTTTCCCCCTTATTTTTCTCTTCCTTTTTATTTCATTTTCTTATTCTTTATCTTAAGCACAATCCAAACCCAAGTACCCATGTTCATATGCTTTACCTTTACCCATTAGTTCCTATTCATTTCCTATCTTTCTTTTATTTTTCCTTGGCTCAAGCCATGAGCCTATTTTCATTCCTTCTATTTTTCTTTTATTTGAGCCAAAACTCAAACCAAAACCTATTACCCAATACCTAATTTTAATCTTATCTCAAATCCAAATCCTAACAAAAATCATATCTAATCCTAACTTACCCAAATCTAAATTCTACTTTCAAAATCATAATCTCAACTAATTCTATTTCAAAATAAAATCCTAACAAATCTTAAATCTATTTTAATCCTTATCCTATGAACTAAATCCTAAATCCTAACTATGTAATTCTATATCTTAACTACCAATCACTAACCCTATATCTCTCTCCCCCTATATTTAATCCTATCTAATCCTATCCATCAAATCTAAATCTTAACCAACCCCAATCCTCATATATCCTAACTACTAAATTCTATAGTTATCTTAATCAAATAAAAATTCTAACTAACCTAATCTCTCATTATCTTATAATCCTAACCATCTAATCTTAAATTATCCTAATCCTAACTATATAATCATAACCAATTAACATCTCCTATATAAACATCTAATCCTAAACCAAAACCCTAACCTAATCTTCTCCTCCTTCCTTTGCTGGCAGCACCAACCCACCATGTGGCCTCCTTCTTCTTCTCTAACGAGACCCCGACGGCAGCTTGCGACACCCCCAACATCTTCGCGGCCTCCGCCTCCTCCGCCTTCGAACTTTCCACGGCCAGCTGTGAGTTTCTCCCCCTCCGCGGCCGCCTCCTCCAGCGAGCTCTGTCGCGGCCTTCTCCCAACCATGTCTCCTCCTGCACCGTGAGTATGCCCACTCTTTCTCTCTATTTCTATGTTATTATGTATGTATTTATGTATGTGTCATTTGTGATTGGGTGTGCATAAATAATTATGTGATGATACATTTGTGGATATGTGTTACGTGTGCATGGAGGTGTGCATGTTTGTTGTATATGTTTATGTAAAAGTGTGTATGTATGTATATATAATGTATGCATGATTCTAAGTGTGTGAATATTGTGCATGCCTGGGTGTATGCATGATTATGTTTATGTATGTATATACTCGTATATATATGTATAAGGGTGTGTACATGTGTATTTATGTGTATATGTGGCTATATGTGTTTGGTTATATGTTACAGCGATGCAGACTTACTCGTGCGCTTCGAACCCGATAACAGAAGACCCAGACCTATTCTGGATTTATGTGTTTGCCCAGAGGCCTTCCACTCTAGTTTTGATGATGATTAACTCATGTAGTTATAGTTTACTAATAATCTTGTGATGTTTAGTTTCAGATACTTAACCAAGATATTAGTAGGTGATTAGCTTCAACAAAGGTGTTTTGGAGCTTTCACATGGTGATTCAAGAGCTCAAGCGTCAAAGTTCATATCTAACACTCGTTGGAGTCAAGCTCGGTGGATCACGTTTGGATCGAGTCGACTTGGAGACGGCGCTCTACAAGAAAACTTCGGTACATTGTTTAGTTTATAGTTTAGATCCATTGTTAAAGATTAGATAGTGTGATATGCTCAAGTTCAATACACACACACGTTTCATGTTTATTGGTTTTCGATTTTTGGTTTAACCGATCTTGGTTTTCATGAATAGATAGAATCAAAACAAGTTTACATGGTTTAATGTATATTAGATTTGTTCTATATACATCTATGCTTCAACCATTTAAACAAACTTAGTTTGATTGTCTATTTCATGAGTTTGGAGTTTTTGTATTTTAACAAAACGTATTTTCGGATTTTATGTCAAAAACATTGATATATATATCTTTCATGTATATTGGATTATATCCATATACAACATGCTTAAATGATATTTCAATATCATGTTTTTGTAGTTGGATGAGTTTTGGACAAAACGATGTTTCATTTCAAAAATTCAAGTTTTGGAAAATACTGATTTTGGTTTTCGGCAAAATTTCAAGGACACAAAAATGGTTCAAATAGTTTGAAATATGTGTTGAATTTTTTTACACATGTTTGTATTTCAGAGAGAATATAAGAACTTATTTTTGTGGATTTTTAGAGATTTTATGGGATTTATTTGATAATTAAAAACCCAGTTTTCAAGTTCTGAAATCAGACTTGTCATGCTCTGGCGGTCGACCGGGCCGGTCGACCGGACCAGGAGTCGGTCGACCGGACCGGTCGACCGACGTGCACAAGGATGTGCACGCAGCTAGCCTTTTAGGCCGTTGATCGAGCGGTCGACCGACTGAAGTCAACCCACTCTCGGGTTGGCCCGGTCGACCGGCCAGAGAGCCGTTGCTCTCTGGTTCTGGGCACGGTCGACCGGGTGGTCGACGGTCATAAATTTGACCATTGGCCGGTCGACCGGAAGGTCACTTTTGACCTTGTCAGCTGCCAACGGGCAGAATTCTTATGGGGGTTATAAATACCCCATTTGAAGTTGGTTTTCCATAAGATTTTTAGAGCAAAAATTTCCTACTTCTCTAGTTTTTAAACAGCAAGTTTTCAAAAGAGTTTTGGGTTAAAAAGATCTATCTTTATTTGTTTTAAAGTGTTGGAAAATTCAAAGAAAAAGAGAGTATTTGGGAATTGGTTTTTGATCTTTATTTCAATATCTATCTTGTGATTTTCCCAAGTATTTTTCTTTATTGTTTTCATTTCCAAACACTTTATTTTCTCACTTGAGCTTATCATATCTACCTATCTAGTGAGAAAAAATTAGTTTGTGGTTGTGAAAACCACCAAGTTGTAAACCCTCCTACTTTGTGTTATCCCTCTTGTGTAGAGGTTGATTTTTTGAGTGGTGGCTTTGTGCCCTATCCCTCTAGTGAGAGGTTGATTGGTTGTTTGGCTTTGTGCCTATCCCTCATTTGTGAGGTTGATATTGTGGTGGCTTTGTGCCTAGCCTCTAAGTGTAGAGGTTGTATTTGTAAAGAGAGGAGTTGTGTACTCCAAATTGTAATTGCCCCAAATCCTCTGTGGAGGTTCCCTGTGTGGGAGTCCTACGTAGACAAGTTAGTAGAAATCCTTCTGTGTGAAGGCGGGGACGTAGAGCTGGGTGCTCGAACCTCGAAACAAATCTCGGTGTTTGCGTTTGATCCATTGACTCTAACTTTTTCTCTTTTATATTATGCCTTGCATTGATTCATATTGTCATATCATATTTATATGCTTGGTTGTGATTTTTTGTGTGCCTCACTTGTGTCTAACCACGAGAACTTCATTTAGTACCTCAACTCTTATTCAGAGGAATCAAGAGGAGTTAGTCTAGAGCCCTTCACCGGGAATTCGGCTACACTCGTTGGTTACATTAAGTGTGTTACAATTAGAGTTTTAATTTCCGCATTATTGCTGATTAGATTAGCCGTACACCTATTCACCCCCTCTAGGTGTACTTACAATTGGTATCAGAGCCTACGCTCCTGATATTAGGTTTAACCACTTAGGAGTGTGATCTTAGTTTTGCTAATCTATCATTTGCATTTGTATTTGCACACATATAGTCTGCACTCATAGATAGCCCTCCCATGTTTGATATCTCTAGACTTGATATATAGAAGGTTATGATGAGTTGTCATTTAAAAGCACTAGGTTATAAAGTTTACCTTGCCATTACCAAGGAATCCTACCGTGATAGCAAGCATATAGAGGCCAATGCACAAGCCCTAAAGGCACTTAGAGCATCTCTTGATAAAAAATATTTAAATGTGTTTTCTCACTATGATTCCGCTTTTGCAGTATGGAACATTTTGACATCTCCTGAGCTACCAACGCTTATCAATAAGAAGGGAAATCTAGTCGAGACGAGTCCGACGAACGTTGCTTCATGGTCCAAGGGAATGACTCCCTTGAGGTACAATCGGAAACTCAAGTAGATGCTAGTATTAGTTCATATTGCAATGAGTGTATGGATGCACAAGCCTTGAATGATGAACTTGCTAAAAATTGTGAAAAATTGATTTCAAAATACAAACTTTTGAAAAAGGATAATTTTGGTTTAAAAGAAGAAAGTAAAAATTTATCTTCTAGACTTAAGATTGCTTTGCAAGAAAGGGATGAGATTTCAAGTGAAGGTGACTCACTTAAATCCCAACTTGATCTTGCCCTAAATGAAAACAAGATTTTGAAAAATAAAAATGATTGTAATGATATTTTGAAGAAAAATAAAAACTTGTCTTTAAAACTTGATTTTGTTATAAAAGAAATTGAATCTTTAAAATTGAAAATTGTTTCTATTTCAAAGGAATTAGATTTGATGTCTAATAAAAATGTTTCTTTGAAAAATGATTTAGATTCTCATGTCTGCCATGCTAGTGTAGCTTCACCTAGCTTACCTATTGCATGCACCTCTTCTATAATTGAAAATAATATATCTATGCTTAAGAAGAGTGTTGATTGTTTGGGCTCCATTTTGAGCCATTGTGCGTTGAACCACTCACGGTTGGAATCTATGTTTCGAAAGAAACAAATTCCATCTATGCATGCACACAAACCACGGCATACACATGCTTCCCACGCTCACACCCATCACACAATGTATGCTCATGTGTACACTTGTACACATTGTGGACGTAAGGGCTACCTTGCTAAGTTTTATTATGATCGTATACATGATTCAAATTTAGCAACTAAAATTGTTTGGGTTAGAAAGGAGCTAACCCTCATGGACCCAAAAGAGTATGGGTACCAAAGACAACCCCTATTGTATTTGATGTAGGTGTGGGCTCTCACATGACGTGAGAGTGATGGTGCCTTGAGGTGGATGCGTTCTGAGCCTAAAGATGACAATTTGGATGCATCACTTTCAAGGGAAGTTTGTTGGGAGGACCACCTTATTTTGGAGACACGGAGATGTGCCCTATTGGTTTTGGTAACGATCTCTTACTCCTCATTTATGTTTACATGCTTTTCACATTATTCATTTTTAGCATGTTTTGATGTTTCATGATTAGGATGTTAAATGTCATGACATCTAGATTAGTGATATACATGATTAGTATTTGAGACACCCATGTTTATATGGATTTATATTTAGTGTTCTCACTTTAGTTTAACTAATGTGTATGTCCTAGATCTAATGCATGTTCATTTACATAATGATCATATGTATGTTTATAAGTTTTGTTTTGATTTCTATGCTTCATGTTTTGATTACTTGTTTGGATGTTAGTTTTCATTAAAACTTGGATATATACTTGTACAACTAATGAGCCACAAATAGATTATTATATGTTTGTGCTTGAACGCTCATTTGTACCCATTAGATGTACTAGTATAGCCTAGTTTTGATGATTCATGCATTTGACTTGTATTCTCTATTTTTTGTGCTTATTTTTCATGTTTGTGTTTAACTTCATGTATATGTCTATTTTGTCTAAACTAATTATTATACATATACATTCTTGAGCCACTTGCCTTCATGCATATAATTTTGTGCACTCGTCTATGTTTGGATATGTATGTATACGGTAGTTTGTACAAAACATACATAAGCTTTGAAGTTTAAACTAAGATTTAATGATTTTCATGTTTTTATGTTTTAAGGAATTTCTTATTGAGCTTAATTGCCCATTTTCATGAGTATGTTTTTCACATAACTCTTATACACTCACTTTATTTAATATTTTCTCATGATTTTATTTTCATGAATACAATTTGTGCTATATAGATTTTGAGTGTTTGGTGATCATGTGATTTACATATTTTTCATGAAAAATATTTTTATTTTATTCCTTGCTTGAAGGATTTCGTACTAGTTTTCAAAATTTTCATATAACTAGTTCGTATTCTTCATATGGTAGAGTTTTTTCAAACATACTATATTTTCAAACTTATTTTTGAAAACCCCTACCCATTCAAGGGCGGTTTGTTGGGCGACCATGCCTTGTATGCTTATTATTGAAATTCTTTTAAACATGTGCATGAAATGGGTGGTAGGAAGTATGAGTTATACACTTGATCTTATCATGTTTTCAATTGGTATCATTGGATCTTTTTGAAATTACCTAGAGGGGGGGGTGAATAGGTGATAATGCTAATCAATGCACAATTAAAAACTTATGATGCAACAATCACCCAAAACAAGACTAGAAGCCGAATACCCCGTGAAGGGCTCTGAACTCCTTCCTCATGATTCCTCTAGATAAGAGTTTGAGGTACACAATGCAATCTTGTTATATGAGTATAAGATTGACAATATGAATATAAAACAAGTGAATATAGCAATGAATGTAGAGAGCAAGTAATAAGAGCAATGAAAGTAAAACAAGAAATAAGAGCAAGTAAACCAAACGCAAACACCGAGAATTTTTTCGAGGTTCGAGCACCCAGCTCTACGTCCCCGCCTTCACCCAGAAGGATTTCTAACCACTATAACTTCACAAAGAATTACAATCACACCGGAGTACCCAACTCCATAATCTCAAGTACAAGTTTTCTCTTTGTGATCAAAAGACCACAAACTCTCTTTTGAAAAATTCTTTTCCCTTACAAAAGTCCTGTAGAACAATGAGTAGGATTGAAGCTCTAGTATTGTAAGTGGAAAAAAAAATGAAAATTAGAGAGTTTTAAATAAACACTTCAGAAAATGAGAGAGAATTTCAGCACAAAAACCAAGAACAAAAACTCTTTTGAATGCCTTAAACTTTTGAAACTTTTGTAAATTGTTGTAGTGAGAAACCTAACCCTAATCACCCCTATTTATAGGATAGGGCTAGGGATTAAAGAGTAAACCCACAAAATGGTAATTAGGAAGTATTTGACCCAGAAAATATCATTTAAACTCGTTTAGAGAGGAAAAAGATAAATTTAAAACGTGTTTAAAAACTAGCCGTTATGGCTGAAAATTCACTCACGGTCGACCGGGGTTCAAAATAAAAGAGCCGTTGCAGGCTCTCGATCGACCGCCCGGTCGACCGCAACAAACAGAGAGTTTCTATCTTGCAGTTGGCCAACCGGTCGGTCGACCGATAGGGTCCGGTCGACCGCCCGGTCGACCGGGAAACGTGCACACATGCACACACCCAATGGTCAAATTCCCGGTCGACCGGTCGGTCGACCGATCTGACCTGACATAGAGTCGGTCGACCGGCTCAGGTCAAAACTTGAATTTTGAAAGGAATTTTGAAGAGTTTAAGATAGTTTTGAAAATAGTTTTTGACATAACTAGGTATAATACATAAAAAGGAGTGTGTAGGTAATAAACTTTATTTAAAAATATTTTATATATATTTATAGGAGAAATTATTAGAAAAACCATGTGCGCAAAACTTGTGTTCAACATGAGCTTCAACCTATCCATTATTCTTTAACAAAACTATAAAACAAAAAATAAATCTAATGAAGTCTCTTGAGCCAAACTGAAGTCTTGAGCCATGCAATGCCTTGCTAGAGCCTTCTCTTCTATGAACATTCCTTCTTGTGCCATTTGTCTTATTTGCTCCATGAACCTAGAAAATCTTGCAAGAGCTAAGCAATGGCCATCATAAATGGTTCAAACCTGAAACTTCATCTTAAACAACTTATTAGTACCATATAGCTCCTAAGTGTTTTGTTATCATCAAAACTCTAAACAAATGGAGAGTGTAACCTCTTGGGCCAACAATCTCCCCCTTTTTGATGATGACAAAACAAATAGGCTATATAAACAAGATAAAAGAGAGGTGAAAACTCTCCCTCAAATTATGCTATATTAAACAAGTAAAAGCAATTTGAATTGCAAAAAAAAACCATGAGACTAAAAATCATGAGTCATAAAACACTTAAAAAACCATGAGACTTAAAACACAACCATGAGACATAAAACACTTGTTTTACACTTGCAAAACACTTAAACTCAAATACAAGAATTTATAAAAACACTTTGCAAAAACCAAAACCATATAAACTCATTCTCCCCCTTTTTGTCATACATCAAAAAGGGATAAGAAAAACATTTTTATTCAATAACACAAACATTAAGTTCACCACATATAAAGGAAAATCTATTAAAATTAAGTGGTTTAGTGAAAATATCGGCAAGTTGCAAATCCGTGAAAATATAATCAATATCTATATCACCTTTCTCAAAATGATCTCTAAGAAAGTGATATCTAATCTCAATGTGCTTGGTCTTACTATGTTGATTTGCATTCTTAGTCATATGTATAGTACTAGTATTATCACAAAATATTTTTATATGGTCATAATGCAAATCATAATCAAGGAGAGTATGTTTCATTCAAAGAACTTGTGCACAACAAGCCCCGCCGCAACATACTCCGCCTCGGCGGTTGAGAGAACTACGAAATTTTGTTTCTTAGAGGACCATGAAACAAGACAATTACCAAGAAATTGACATGTCCCACTAGTACTCTTTCTATCTACTCTACAACCCGCATAGTCGGCATCCGAATAACTCGTCATTGAGAAATCTCCGGTTTTCGGATACCATAGACCCATTCCAATTGTGTCCTTAATATAACGAATGATGCGTTTTACCGCAATAAGATGAGACTCTTTAGGACACGATTGGAATCTAGCACAAAGACACACACTAAACCTGATATCCGGCCTACTTGCCGTTAAATACAATAAACTACCAATCATGCTCCTATATAACTTAATATCAACACATTTACCTTGGTCATCCTTATCAAGCTTGGTTGTTGTTGCCATGGGAGTGTTGCAAACTTTCGAGCCTTCAAGTCTAAATTTCTTTATAAGCTCCTTTGCGTACTTGGCTTGACATATGAGTGTCCCATCTTACAATTGCTTGACTTGGAGTCCAAGAAAGAAATTCAATTCACCCATTGAAGACATCTCAAATTCTAGTTGCATACACTTTTCAAACTCCTTGCAAAGAAACTCATTAGTAGAACCAAAAATTATATCATCAACATAAATTTGCACTATTAGAATGTCATTATCAACATGCTTAGTGAATAATGTTTTGTCTACTTTGCCTTTAATAAAATCATTTGAAATGAGAAAACTAGAAAGCCTTTCATACCAAGCTCTTGGAGCTTGTTTCAATCCATACAAAGCTTTATCAAGTTTAAAAACATAATTAGGATAAACATGATCAACAAAACGGGAGGTTGTTCAACATAAACTTCTTCATTTATAAAACCATTTAAAAATGCACTTTTCACATCCATTTGAAAAAGTTTAAAATTTTTAAAAGATACAAAAGCTAGTGTCATCTGTATGGCTTCAAGCCATGCTACGGGTGCAAAGGTCTCCTCAAAGTCAATTCCTTCAACTTGAGTGTAACCTTGGGCCACTAACCTAGCTTTATTCCTAATAACATTTTTGGACTCATCCATCTTATTCCTAAAGATCCACTTAGTACCAATTATTGGTCTATCGTGGGGCCTAGGAACAAGGTGCCAAACTTGGTTGCGCTCAAATTGATTGAGTTCCTCTTGCATGGCTAGCATCCAATATGAGTCCCCCTCGGCTTCGAGGATGTTTTTGGGTTCAAAATGAGAAATGAATGCAAAGTTACCACATAAGTCATGGAGTTTGGAGTGAGTTGTTACCCCTTTAGATACATCACCTATGATGAGATCCTTGGGATGATTTGTAGCATATCTCCAAGCTTTAGGAAGTGGTTGAGAGCTTTCCTCTTCATCCTTTTGAACTTCACCAATTGAATCTTACTTTTCTTCTTGAATGGGTGAGTCCTTCAAGGATAGCTTTTCCATGTCTTCACCTAATGGGTCAATCTCTACAACATTCTCAACAACAATATTAGATTCTTCAAATTTAACATGCATGGATTCTTCAATGGTAAGTGAAGATCTATTGAATACTCTATAAGCTTTGCTAGTAGTAGAATATCTAACAAATATTGCTTCATAAGCCTTAGCATCAAATTTACCCAAGTTATCTTTAGTATTCAAAACAAAACACTTGCATCCAAAAACTTTGAAATATGAAACATTAGGTTTTCTAGAATGATAAATTTCAAAGAAGTCTTTAAAGAATTTTTACACAAATAAATACGATTTGATATGTAGCATGCGGTGTTTACGGCCTCGGCCCATAGATATTGAGGGAGGTCATATTCACTTATCATAGTCCTAACCATCTCTTGAAGAGTTCTATTCTTCCTTTCAACTACTCCATTTTGTTGTGGAGTTCTAGGACATGACATTTCATGCTTAATTCCCTTTTCATCACAATAAGTCATGAAGAGTTGGTTAACAAACTCACCACCTCTATCACTTCTTATTTTCAAAATCGAAAAACCTTTTTCTTTTTCAACTCTTTTTCGAAAAATCTTAAAATGCGAAAAAGTTTGATCTTTGTGTTCCAAAAAGAAAACCCAAGTGAATCAGGAGAAATCATCAACTAAAACAAATGCATATTTACTACCATTTAAGCTTTTAGTTTTAGTTGGTCCAAAAAGATCCATGTGAATTGATTCTAATGGCCTAGTTGACATGATATCCTTGATTGGTTTGAAAGAAGAGTTGGTTTGTTTCCCAAGTTGGCACGCACCACAAATGCGGTCTTTTTCAAACTTCAAGAAAGGAATACCCTTCACCAATTCCTTAGAATTAATTCTAGCAAGATGATCAAAAGATGCATGTCCTAATCTTCTATGCCAAAGCCAAGAAGTTTCATCAAAAGCATTCAAGTATTTAGTAGAACAATCCAAATTAAGCATGTCAATGATATAAACATTATTATCACGAAATCCGGTGAGAATACAATCATTGGTTTTACAATCAAAAATTTTGCAAGAAGAATCATCAAAAACAACTTTAAGACCACGATCACAAAGTTAACTTATACTAAGCAAGTTTTGTTTTAAACCATCAACAAGAACAACATTTTCTATAATAGGAGATGCACCAATTTGAATGTTACCTATACCGATGATAGTGCCCTTGGAGTTATCTCCGAAGGTGACGGTGCCACCTTCAACGTACCTTGATAGGGTTGTAAAGTTGTTGATATCCCATGTCATGTGTCTTGAACAACCACTATCAAGGTACCACCGCTCCTTACGTCTTGGAGCCTTGGTGTGTACCTACATCAAATAATTTAGGACTTGATTTTGGTACCCACATTTTCTTGGGTCCTAAAGAGTTAGTGTTATGAACCCATACAAGATTATTTGTTCTATTAATTTGGTCATAACAAAACTTAGCTAAATGTCCATTCTTACCACAATAAGTACATCTATAAACTCTACCATATTTAAATGCATAGTGAGTGTGTGACTTGTGAACATGTGTGGATTTAACATGAGTGTTATGTGAAGTGTGAACATGATGAGCATGAGAATTTTTAACATGAGTAGCTTTAGCATGAGAAGTGTGCTTCTTTGAAAACATTTCCTCAAGTTTCTTAGTATTGAAAGCACAATCCTTCAAATATTTTTAAAATTAACAATTCTAGTTTTTAACAAAGAAATTTCTTTTTCATCAATCTTTGGAAATTTCGCTTTACAAGCAACTTTGTAAGCATTAAATTCTTTTTGAGTAGAAACAAGATTAGAAGAAATTTCATCCTTTTCTTTTGAAACAATAGCAAGTTGATTTTTAAGAAATACAATTTCCTTTTCCAATTTTGAACATTCTACCTTTTTATCATCATAGCTTTCTGAAAGTTCAACAAAAGCATGTACAAGCATTTCTCTACTTAATCATCTTCTTCATCAAGAGGTTGAGTGGTTACCTTGGGTGTGTTTGTCATGAAACACATGTTCGCCGTGTCCACCTCATCTTCGGACTCGCTTTCCGAATCCCAAGTGGCTTTGTAAGCTTTCTTTTCAACCGGCCTCTTTTGCTTGAAGGAGGAAGTCACCTTTTTCTTGAAATCTGGGCAATCGGCCATGATGTGTCCGGGCTTTCGGCAATTGTAGCAAATGATTATTCTCTCCTCTTTCCCTTCCAATTTCCTTCTAAAGTTGAGCTTGTTCTTGCGGTACATCCTCTTCACATTTCTCACTAGGAGGGATAGCTCCTCATCATCATCTTCATCTTCTTCATCGTCATCAAGAGTGGAGGAAGACTTGAAGGCTATGTATTTCTTCTTTTGAGGAGCCGCTTCTTCTCTTGCCTTCTTTTCCATCTCATGCGTCTTAAGGTTTCCAATAAGACTTATGAGATCCATTTCATCTTTATCATTCAACTCTTTTAAGGTGGTAGCCTTTATCTCCCATGAAGAAGGAAGAGCTCGAATCTCTTTTCGCACATTTTGGTCATTGCTTATATCATCACCTAAAGAGGAAAGAGCATTGGTAATTTTAGTAAACCTTATAATCATAGAATCAATAGACTCATCATCAATCATTTTAAAACTTTCATATTGGGACCTCAAGAGATCTATCTTAGCTTTCTTTACTTGTGATGTCCCCTCGTGTGTGACCAACAAATGTTGCCAAATCTCATAGGCGGATTGGCAATGTATTACCCGTGTAAGGTCATCCTCATTCAAGGCGGTTAGAAGGGAATTTTGGGCCTTAGAATTAGCCTCATATTCTCTATAGGTAAAGTCGGACCAAGTGCTTTCCTCACTATCGGGTCTAACATAGGGCTTGGTCAAGGATTTTGCAACTAAGCTACCTAAAGATTGTAGAAAAATAGTCATCCTAACCTTCCAAATGGGGAAATTAAGTCCATCAAATTTAGGAGGGGTTTTGATGTTGTCGGCCATGTTTACTAGTGTATGAATGAAAGAATGCAAATGTTGATTAGCAAGTTTTTAGGATCTCTCTAAGGATGTTAAGCAAAACCTAGAGTCCAAGCTCTGATACCAATTGAAATCACCTAGAGGGGGGTGAATAGGTGATAATGCTAATCAATGCACAATTAAAAACTTATGATGCAACAGTCACCCAAAACAAGACTAGAAGCCGAATACCCCGTGAAGGGCTCTGAACTCCTTCCTCGTGATTCCTCTAGATAAGAGTTTGAGGTGCACAATGTAATCTTGTTGTTTGAGTATAAGATTGACAATATGAATATGAAACAAGTGAATATAGCAATGAATGTAGAGAGCAAGTAATAAGAGCAATGAAAGTAAAACAAGAAATAAGAGCAAGTAAATCAAACGCAAACACCGAGAATTTTTCCGAGGTTCGAGCACCCAGCTCTACGTCCCCGCCTTCACCCAGAAGGATTTCTAACCACTATAACTTCACAAAGAATTACAATCACACCGGAGTACCCAACTCCACAATCTCAAGTACAAGTTTTCTCTTGGTGATCAAAAGACCACAAACTCTCTTTTGAAAAATTCTTTTCCCTTACAAAAGCCCTGTAGAACAATGAGTAGGATTGAAGCTCTAGTATTGTAAGTGGAAAAAGAAAATGAAAATCAGAGAGTTTTAAATAAACACTTCAGAAAATGAGAGAGAATTTCAGCACAAAAACCAAGAACAAAAACTCTTTTGAATGCCTTAAACTTTTGAAACTTTTGTAAATTGTTGTAGTGAGAACCTAACCCTAATCACCCCTATTTATAGGATAGGGCTAGGGATTAAAAAGTAAACCCACAAAATGGTAATTAGGAAGTATTTGACCCAGAAAATATCATTTAAACTCGTTTAGAGAGGAAAAAGACAAATTTAAAACGTGTTTAAAAACTAGCCGTTATGGCTGAAAATTCACTCACGTCGACCGGCCGGTCGACCGGGGTTCAAAATAAAAGAGCCGTTGCAGGCTCTCGGTCGACCGCCCGGTTGACAGCAACAAACATAGAGTTGCTATCTTGCAGTCGGCCAACCGGTCGGTCGACCGATAGGGTCCGGTCGACCGCCCGGTCGACCGGGAAACGTGCACACATGCGCACACCCAACGTTCAGATTCCCGGTCGACCGGTCGGTCGACCGATCTGACCTGACATAGAGTCGGTCGACCGGTCGGTCGACCGGCTCAGGTCAAAACTTGAATTTTGAAAGGAATTTTGAAGAGTTTAAGATAGTTTTGAAAATAGTTTTTGACATAACTAGGTATAATACATAAAAAGGAGTGTGTAGGTAATAAACTTTATTTAAAATATTTTATATATATTTATAGGAGAAATTATTAGAAAAACCATGTGCGCAAAAACTTGTGTTCAACATGAGCTTCAACCTATCCATTATTCATTAACAAAACTATAAAACAAAAACAAATCTAATGAAGTTTCTTGAGCCAAACTGAAGTCTTGAGCCATGCAATGCCTTGCTAGAGCCTCTCTTCTATGAACATTCCTTCTTGTGCCATTTGCCTTATTTGCTCCATGAACCTAGAAAATCTTGCAAGAGCTAAGCAATGGCCATCATAAATGGTTCAAACCTGAAACTTCATCTTAAACAACTTATTAGTACCATATAGCTCCTAAGTGTTTTGTTATCATCAAAACTCTAAACAAATGGAGAGTGTAACCTCTTGGGCCAACACTTTTCAATTGGTATCACTATTGATATTTTTTTTGTATACTCATATATGTTTCTATATATGTATGCTTACACTTCAAATAGTATCAATTTCGATTGGTATTCAATTTTCTATACATATATATATGCTTTATTTGTGTTTACTATATCTTTATATCCTTGAGCACAAATTTTGGTTATGCTAAGCTTGATTTCTTAAATGACTATTATATTTCAATTGAGTATGTTTCAGTTGGTATCTTATACAAGCTTATGCATCATTTTGTTTGGTATTTCATAAAGGGGGAGAAAATTCATATTTCACTTTTCAATTGGTTTTGTTTACCTTTCGTATTTTACTCCCACACTTTATGTAGAAAAATGATTGAAAAATGATATTGATTTTTTTTGGTATCATATGATCCTAATGAAAAATTACTTTCAATTGGTACTAATTTTTACAATTGATATCAAGATTGTCTATATGTTTACATCTTTCAATTGATATCAAAATTTTGGTTGATTCCTTCAACATGTTTTATTTACTTTCAATTGGTTTCAATTGGTAAAATATAGACATGTTTATTTAAATTAAAAACATTTGTTTTATGTACTTTCAATGGTATGTTTTATAGATTGATATCATGATGCACTAAAAAGATATATTTTTTATCAATTGGTATCATAAAGTTTTGATTTGATTTCACCCCTTATTGATATTTTTTTGTTTAAGACAAAAAGGGAAGAACATTGTGTTATTATTTACTTTAACCCCTTTGTTAATGATTGACAAAAAGGGGGAGAAGTATTTGAGTTTATATGCATGTTTACTATTTATTTGTAAGTTTATATCAAAGTTTGTTTCATATTGGTATCAAGAGATTTGTTTTATGTTTTGATGTTTTGTTGATATTGGTATCAAGAGAACATATTTATGTTTTGGTTTATTGATATCAAGAACTTTTGTTAAAATTTTTATTGTTGGTATCAAGAGCTTTTTTGTTGATTATCTTTCAGTTGGTATCAAGAATTTTTTTTTATTGATTGGTATCAAGAGCTTTTATTGCTCTTATTGATAAAGCTTTCAATTGAAATTTTTATTGGTATCAAGAGCAATTATTTAAAGAACATGTTTATTTTAAACAAAAAGAAAAGTAATTTATTTTAAAAAATTTGGTATCAAGTGCATGTTTATTTCATTATGCATGTTTATGCATATTCATGTTTATTATTCATTGCATATCTTATTGTTTATTGCTATGCATGAGTTAAGGGGGGCTTCTTTGAAGCTTAACTTTAATCCATGCATATATAACTCCATGAGTTTTGTCATCATCAAAAAGGGGGAGATTGTTGGCCCAGAAGCCTTCCACTCTAGTTTTGATGATGATTAACTCATGTAGTTATAGTTTACTAATAATCTTGTGATGTTTAGTTTCAGATACTTAACCAAAATATTAGTAGGTGATTAGCTTCAACAAAGGTGTTTTGGAGCTTTCACATGGTGATTCAAGAGCTCGAGCGTCAAAGTTCATATCTAGCACTCGTTGGAGTCAAACTCGGTGGATCACGTTTGGATCAAGTCGACTTGGAGACGGCGCTCTACAAGAAGACTTCGGTACATTGTTTAGTTTATAGTTTAGATCAATTGTTAAAGATTAGATAGTGTGATATGCTCAAGTTCAATACACACACATGTTTCATGTTTATTGGTTTTCGGTTTTTGGTTTAACCGATCTTGGTTTTTATGAATAGATAGAATCAAAACAAGTTTACATGGTTTAATGTATATTAGATTTATTCTATATACATCTATGCTTCAACTATTTAAACAAACTTAGTTTGATAGTCTATTTCATGAGTTTGGAGTTTTTGTATTTTAACAAAACGTATTTTCGGATTTTATGTCAAAAACATTGATATATATATATTTTTCATGTATATTGGATTATATCCATATACAACATGCTTAAATGATGTTTCAATATCATGTTTTTATAGTTGGATGAGTTTTGGACAAAACGATTTTTCATTTCAAAATCCAAGTTTTAGAAAATACGGATTTTGATTTTCGGCAAAATTTCAAGGACACAAAAATGGTTCAAGTAGTTTGAAATATGTGTTGAATTTTTTCACACATGTTTGTATTTCAGAGAGAATATAAGAACTTATTTTTGTGAATTTTTAGAGATTTTATGGGATTTATTTGATAATTAAAAACCCAGTTTTCAAGTTCTGAAATCAGACCTGCCAGGCTCTGGCGGTCGACCGGGCCGGTCGACCGGACCAGGAGTCGGTCGACCGGACCGGTCGACCGACGTGCACAAGGATGTGCACGCAGCCAGCCTTTTAGGCAGGTCGACCAAGCGGTCGACCGACTGAAGTCAACCCACTCTCGGTTTGGCCTGGTCGACCGGGCGGTCAACCGGCCAGAGAGCCGTTGCTCTCTGGTTCTGGGCACGGTCGACCGGGCGGTCGACTGGCAGGCTCAACGGTCATAAATTTGACTGTTGGCTGGTCGATCGGCCGGTCGACCGGAAGGTCATTTTTGACCTTGTCAGCTGCCAACGGGCAGAATTCTTATGGGGGTTATAAATACCCCATTTGAAGTTGGTTTTCCATAAGATTTTTAGAGCAAAAATTTCCTACTTCTCTAGTGTTTAAACAGCAAGTTTTCGAAAGAGTTTTGGGTTAAAAAGATCTATCTTTATTTGTTTTAAAGTGTTGGAAAATTCAAAGAAAAAGAGAGTACTTAGGAATTGGTTTTTGATCTTTATTTCAATATCTATCTTGTGATTTTTTCAAGTGTTTTTCTTTATTGTTTTCATTTCCTAACACTTTATTTTCTCACTTGAGCTTATCATATCTACCTATCTATTAGGATCTTTGTTTAGTGAGAAAGAATTAGTTTGTGGTTGTGGAAACCACCAAGTTGTAAACCCTCCTACTTTGTGTTATCCCTCTTGTGTAGAGGTTGATTTTTGGAGTGGTGGCTTTGTGCCCTATCCCTCTAGTGAGAGGTTGATTGGTTGTTTGGATTTGTGCCTATCCCTCATTTGTGAGGTTGATATTGTGGTGGCTTTGTGCCTAACCTCTAAGTGTAGAGATTGTGTTTGTAAAGAGAGGAGTTGTGTACTCCAAATTGTAATTGCCCCAAATCCTCTGTGGAGGTTCCCTCTGTGGGAGTCCTGTGTGGACAAGTTAGTGAAAATCCTTCTGTGTGAAGGCGGGGACGTAGGGCTGGGTGCTCGAACCTCGAAACAAATCTTGGTGTTTGCGTTTGATCCATTGACTCTAACTCTCTCTCTCTCTTTTATATTGTGCCTTGCATTGATTCATATTGTCATATCATACTTATATGCTTGGTTGTGATTGTTTGTGTGCCTCACTTGTGCCTAACCACGAGAGCTTCATATAGCACCTCAACTCTTATTCAGAGGAATCAAGAGGAGTTAGTCCAGAGCCCTTCACCGGAAATTCGGCTATACTCGTTGGTTACACTAAGTGTGTTGCAATTAGAGTTTTAATTTTCACATTATTGCTCATTAGATTAGCCGTACACCTATTCACCCCCCTCTTGGTGTACTTACATTATGTTCGTTATGGACCCGATACACTGGTGATTTGAAAATTGACCCATGGATGATCCGGAGATCCGTACGTGCAGTGAGACCAGATGGCGATTCGGTCCTAAAACCGCATCATTTCATGCGAGTGTTTGTTTATTGGTCTATTTCAATTTTAGTATCTTATTTTATTGTTTCATGCAAATGTTTGTATTATTCTGCATTATTCTGCTCATGACCACGCTCACTTCATTGATATCCGTACTTGTGTAGTGATATTTTGAGACTGGAATGTATTCGGCAGATTGCCGACTTGATGCTAGGAGCTAGTGTTCAGTAGTTGATACTTGGACTATATATACATCGTCATTGATTATGAGATCAACATTTACCATTGGGATTGGGAGTCTCTCTTTATGTATTTTGATATCTTTTATTGAATTTTTTGGGCATGCTAATACTTGAATTAGTTGGGAGATAGTATGGGATTAGTATATGACTTAAATTGTAGATTGGATCAGAGTAGTTTGTATGATGGATTTTACGGATATACTATAGAATAGTAGTCATTATTGGTTATTATATTATGGAGAGTAGGGTATTTCAATGATGATGGATCGAATATATCTCTGGTGTCAATATATATAGATTCAGTGTTTTTGATTCTGAGACATTGTTACCTTATCATTCCAAGTGAATTCGTTATCATTTTGGGATTTGAACTATTGGTAATGTAACTTAGACTATAATCAGAATTGGATCTTAGATTTGACTGATTCATGATGGTAATATCCGAGTGGATATCTAAGTGACATTATCAGTAGAATTGATTAATCTTGGTTGGTGGTAAAACCGGAGAGAGATTAGTGGGATATTGATGATTAATTAATTTGGAGATTCTTTATCAAAAGAATGAGATCTTGGACTTGGAATTATCCATAGACTTGATTGAGTGTAGGTGACTTTAGGTTGATGAATATGTGTTTGACTGGATTGGTCAGAACTAGTGGTTTAGACTTGTATACAGTTGGATTGTTATCTCAGTATATAGATGTTGTGGTTAATCTTTATAAAAGAGAGAATATGTGACGATCTTGATTGATAATCTTACTGTTATTCGATAATGAGAGTATGATTATATGTAGTTGACTGTTTATGTGAGACTCAAATATATTGGTGACTAGAAGATTGATATACTAAAAAGGTAAAGGATTAAAGTAGATTGACATGAACGAAAAAACAGATTATTAATTCATTGAAACGGTAGTTTACTATATCATATACTTTATCATGAAGTGATACTTGATGATTCATGATGATTGTATTGAGATTATAAGTTGATAGATCAGTTACTATTGTATCTTAGTGCAGATGGATGAGATATTGATCAGTTTTAGATGAGACTATCTATTGAGTAGTATCCGGGCTTGTTATTGTATTCATGTTATTAAAAGTTACTGGGAAAATATTGTCGGACCGTAACACATGCATTGTTTCATTATTCTACCGTTTACATGGTAATATTGTTCATATTGTTATTGTTACATCATTGATATTGTTACTGCCACCGTATCATCCCAGTAATCAAAATAACATGGATATTGATTGATCTAAATAATAATATAATTGAACAACTTACACCGAGATTGAAAAAATTGATGGAGGAGACAACGTCTGTATTTTGGGTGGACCTAGGATACAGTTTGCGCACCCGAGATACGATTCCACTGTAGGGTTCCGGGGGATGACTAACATCCCTTATTGTTCATATTGTTATTGCTATTGTTATTGACTATCTAGCGGTAGGATCTGGTTCAGCGCCAGGTGATTGGGCTGTGGTTCTGGGTATGTACGGAACCCACCTAAAGTATAGACAATGTCTCTTCTATTAATTTCAATAACTTAGGACGTCGATTAGCACACGTGGTAGGCGTAGTATGGGATGCGTCTATTACAGGTGGCAATTGGTATTCGCTGACATAATAAATAATAATAAACTATTCAAATGTATTGTAACTGATTGTTTTTGCTTTATACATGTATGTATGTTGGACACCTAATGATACATCTACCCTTATTGGACATTTGAGTCTAGTACTGACTGACTCAACCTGCCTGATATATATATATATCGTGATAGATACCTGATTGAATACCTGACTGGACATATACTCTACTGTGTGGTATTCACATTACTGTTTATTTATTTTATTCATGCTATTTCTTATTCCAGTATATATATTTTCTTTATCTGCTCACATGTTATAGGCACATGTACTTTCTAGTTTATTCTTACACATTCACTAGGAGTTCTATAATATCCCTAGTCTAAAATGCTGTATTTTATTTTTCTAAAGTATTTATTTTATTTTACTTGTTATTTTATTATTATTTGTTATTCTTAGTATTGAGTGTTTCATTATGATTATAATTATTATTGCTATTTTTATGGTTATTTTAATTATTATTAATAAGTAGTTGTTCTTGGTTTCAATTATTACTATTATTGTTATTATTATTATAATTATTACTGTTAATTATTATTATGATATTGTTAATCACTATTGGTAATATTATTATTTTCATTCCAAGCCCAATAAGCTCAGCCCATTCTTCTTTTCCTTTTATTCTCTTTTCCTTTTTATGCCAAGCCCACATGAGCCATGCCCACTTCCTTAATTTCATTCATTTTTTTCTTTTTTTTATTTTTCTTTAAGCGCAAAAACTAAGCCCGCAAGCCCACTCTCTATTTTCTTATTCTTCATATTACTTATTTCTTTTAACTAAAACCCAAATATAAACCCATAACCCATTATCATTGAGATCCTTACCCATTAACCCAAAACCCAATCCTAATCCAAATCCAAATCCAAATCCTATCTAATCCAATCTTTATCCTAGCAAACCAAATCATAAATCTAGGATAACCCTAATCCAAATTCTATCTTATTAAATATTTTCATAAATCTTAACTAATTCTAATCTAAATCCTAACAATAATCATATCTATCCTAACTTACCTAAATCCAAATCTTATTTCAAAATCATAACATTATTTAATTCTATCCTAAACTACTAAATTAAGCAATCTAAACCTAACTGAAATTCAGGTTTCTAAAATATCTAATAACATATATATAAAGACCCAAACTCTTTTTTTCTCTTCTGCCTCAAGAGAAAACCCTAATCCAAACTCTCCCCACCTCATTCTTCCTTTTCTCCTTAAGCGGAGCATGAACAAAAGGAATCTTGAACTTGAAGTGCAGAGATTGAGGAACATGATAGGGAAAATCAATTCCAAGTAAGTAATTTATTTTCTCAAAATTTATTTGATATTAATAATTTATTAAAAATCATGTCTATACCATGATCTCCACGAATATTTTTTTTATCCATCAAAACCCACCACAAATCTAACTAAAAAAAATACATGTGAAAATATACCAACCCATAATTTTAATTTACATAATTTTTTCAAAATTTTAAAAACAAAGAATTTTAAAAAAATATTTCTTGGTATCAAAGCCAGGTTTACTCAAAGAGGACCTAGTTCTTACCGGTTAACTCGGACAAGTTATATTTACACTGCAATATACATATACTATCTATATGATGATATTGACTCCATTTGGAATTGATCGTTCTCTCTTTTGGAATCCACCTCTTGGATCTTTGATATCCCTGATTTTAACTCTTCTTTAGAGTAATCTTGTTTCCATTTTTATTCTTATTCTTTTTTCTGATCTATTTTCCTAATTTTGTCTCCTGAGTTTGATCACTCTATGTTGAAGCCGGTAACAGAGATCAGAGCGCGCAGTGAAATCGTGGTGTCTCAGAGAAGCAAAGTGGTAGCTTGTTTGTTTTTCTCCCTTGATTTTGATTCTTTTTATCATTCCCTACTTTATGGAAATTTTGAGGACGAAATTTTTATAAGGTGGGTAGAATATAATATCCCTAGTTTAAAATACTGTATTTTTATTTTTCTAAAGTATTTATTTTATTTTACTGGTTATTCTATTATTATTTGTTATTCTTAGAATTGAGTGTTTCATTATATTTATAATTACTATTGCTATTTTTATGGTTATTTTAATTATTATTAATGAGTAGTTGTTCTTGGTTTCAATTATTACTATTGTTGTTATTATTATTATAATTATTATTGTTAATTATTATGATATTGTTAATCACTATTGGTAGTATTATTATTTTCATTTCAAGCCCAATAAGCTCAGCCCACTCTTCTTTTCCTTTTATTCTCTTTTCTTTTTTATGCTAAGCTCACATGAGCCAAGCTCACTTCCATAATTTCATTCATTTTCTTCTTCTTTTTCTATTTTTCTTTGAGCCCAAAACTAAGCCCGCAAGTCCATTCTCTATTTCATATTCTTCATATTACTTATTTCTTTTAACTAAAGCCCAAATATAACCCATAACCCATTACCATTGAGATCCTTACCCATTAACCCAAAATCCAGTCCTAATCCTAATTCAAATCCTATCTAATCAAATCTTTATCCTAGCAAACCAAATCATAAATCTAGGATAATCCTAATCCAAATTCTATCTTATTAAATCTTTTCATAAATCTTAACTAATACTAATCTAAATCCTAACAATGATCATATCTATACTAACTTACCCAAACCCAAATCTTATTTCAAATCATAACATTAATTAATTCTATCCTAAACTACTAAATTAAGTAATCTAAACCTAACTGAAATTCAGGTTTCTAAAATATCTAATAACCTATATAAAGACCCAAACTCTTTCTTTCTCTTCTACCTCAAGAAAAAACCTTAGTCCAAACTCTCCCCACCTCCTTCTTACTTTTCTTCTCAAGCGGAGCATGAACAAAAGGGATCTTGAAGTGCAGAGATCGAGTAACAAGATGGGAGAAATCAAATCAAGTAAGTAATTTATTTTTTCTCAAAATTTATTTGATAGCAATAATTTATTAAAATCATGTCTATACCATGATCTCCATGAATATTTTTTTATCCATCAAAACCCAACTAAAAAAATACATGTGAAAATATACCAACCCATAATTTTAATTTACATAATTTTTTCAAAATTTTAAAAACAAACAATTTTAAAAAATAATAATAATTCGGCCGCTGCTCTCATGCCTAGAGAAGCCCGGCCTGGCTTGGCCTGAGCAGGGCCTGGCCGAACCCAGGCCAAGCCAGGCCAGGCCCGCCCGGCTTGGGCAGGCCCTGGCCGAGCCTGGGTAGGGCCTGGGCAAGCCAGGCCCGGCTGGGCCACATCAGAGGGCCAGGCCTTGTGCTGCCCCAAAAAAAAAAATTAAAGGCCGGACCAGACCTGGCCTGGCCCTGGGCTGGCTGGGCTGGGCTGGAGGGAGGCCCAAGAGATATGTAAAAAGAAAAAAGTAGAAAAAGAAAAAGAAAGAAAGAAAGAAAGAAGAATTTCAAATTAAAAAAATAATTAGCTAAAAATATTAAAAAAATAGAAAAAATATAAATAACAATCTACAATACTTCTACTTTCTATGATAAAATTTTAGAGGAATAACAATATAAATTAAATCAGATTACCCCCTTTAAAGTCAGTTTTTCTTAATGGTAAATTTAGACCCGTTAAGTATTTTAATATTTTTAAGCTTATTAAAAATCTAACAAAAATTAGAATTTGGTTTAAACTAAAACTGTTAATTCATTAGACCCAGAGGACCATATTCCTAACCCCAAACTAATTAATCAAGATCAAAACCCCTTAAAACTCCCAAGCAAAATACCCTTTTAAAAATTCTAACAATTTTATTGGTATGAACTATGTAGATTTATCGGGGCCTTATGATTTCAGTGCTTTAGACTTGGGATTGAGTTCAAGAGAGTGTTTCCTTTCTTTATTTAATTTTATTTAATTTTATCGTCAGCGTTCTTTTCCCATTTAGTTAAACAAAGATTTTGTGATAGATAATTTTATTTGTTATGTAATTGTGCTACTAATTTCTAAGATGATATTTGTGAGTATTATTTTCCTCATTCACCATTATTAGAAATATATATGTGTTCTTTGTTTTATTTCATGTGACCATCTGCCTTATTATACGAGTATGATTACCCGTATCATTTCATGAGATATCAGTGAGGGTTCACTATGATTATATAGCTTACTTGAGTGTCATTCAGTATCTTTTCATGTGTTGTTCGATGTTATAAGCTCAGGACTAGTTGTGGTATAACCTTAGACTGCGACTTATTTCGATCATAGATTGACTGATCTAGTTCATATTTGAGGTATTTATCGGACATTTATTTAATGATTCAAAAGACGAGAATTTATTTGAACAATAAAGATGGATTAAATAAGATGTTACCTTTAGCTTGATTTCTCTTGATACTTGGATTTATATATGGATCTAGAGTTCAATTTGGGATTTACATGGGATCTTGATTTATATTTAGATGAGATCAATAATAGCTGGATTGTGATCATATGGGAGAATATCTTACTTTGATTTTGATCTATCACATAATAATGATTTTGGATTATTAGTTGCAAGTATTTTATTTGGAGATATTCACTGATAAATTATCTGAGTAATGATGCTTATTATTATCGAGGTTGAGTACAGAGACTTTTTAAATTTCATGTAGCTTGAGGATGTCCCAGTCCTTAGTTATTATCTTAATTGAGATTGGAACTATTGGTGATGTAACTTAAACTGTAATTATATTTAGATCTTAGATTTGACTGGTCCATGATGATAGTTATACGAGTTGATATCTAAGTGACATTATCAGTAGATTTGCTTATCCTTATTGGTGGTAAAACAGGTGAGAGTGTGGTTAGATATTGATGATTGATTAATTTGGAGATTCTTTATTAAAAGAACGAGATATTGGACTTAGATTTTTGTTAGTAGAATCAATTGAGTTAGAGTTGATCTTGGGTTGAGGAATAGATGTAGATTGGTTTGACCTGATCTGGTGGCATGTATATGCATGATTGACTAGTTACTTGATTTTTTAGATCTTGTGTTTGAACTTAATAGAAGTGAGAGTGTATGATGGTCTTAATTAAGATTGGATAGTGATGATTGGTTAGATATAGATGAGCATGTATTTTATATATTGAGACTTGGATATATCGATGACTTTGAGGATCTGAGTTGATTAAATATTTTGCTCGGATTATTCTGTTCATGCCAGCAGGTCATTACTTATTCAGAATATGATGATTTACCTGAAGAAATTGACTGATTATACATGACATTTACCTGATAACTATATTGTCCATGTTACCATAATTGCTGAAAAAATATTGTATACGGTAACAGTACACTATGTTATACTTGTTACATGTCCTGTTATACCGGTATCTTGTTCACTGACAATATATATCCTATTATTCTGGTGTCCCGATTACACATTTTGATGTGGTTACCCACCGAGTTATCCCAGTGGTCTAGGTAACATGTACATTAAATAATCTTGATAATCTAAATAAGCTAATATTTAATAACTTATACTGGGATTGGGGAGATTGATAGAGGAGACAACGCCTGTATTTTGGGTGGACCTAGGATATAAGTTGCACTGCCGAAAGAGGGTTCCACTGCAGGGTTCTCGTGGGGTGACTGACACCCTGTCCTGTTCTTGTTCTTGTTATACATGTTCCTGACTACCTAGCGATGGGCCTGGTTCAGTGCCAGGAGTCTGAGTCGTGGTCCCGGGTATGTACGGAACCCACCTGAAGCATGGACAATGTCTCCAACCGATCAGTTACAATAACTTAGGATCTCGATTGATACGTGTGATAGACGTAGTATGGGATACGTCTATTACAGGTGGCAATTGGTGTTCGCTGACATAATAATAATAAACTGTTCATAATGTACTATAATTGATTGTCTTTGCCTGATACATGTATGTATGTTGGACACTCGATGTTACACCTGACTTGATTGGACATCTGACTCTAATACTGACTGTCTCTACCCGCTTGATTTATAGATTGTGATAGACACCTGATTGTATACTTGACTGGACACATACTCTACTGTGTGCTATCCACATTTTTACGTATTCATGTCATTTCTTATTCTAGTTTATAATATTAATATATGTTCAATTTATATGCATGTGCATCTTTCTAGTTTATTCTTACACATTCACTAGGAGTTCTGACTCCCTGGGTTTGAATATCTAGATCTGTAGCTATTTATTACTGATCAGGTTTTTGGAGAGGATCACAGGCATCTTGAGGAGCCAGAGTTCTCTCTTACTCGATCATCTTTTCTCGATATTTTCTGTCTCTTCTTTATTTCATCGCTTTCATGATTCTATGCATTGGACTCATGCTTATTCCATTTCCTTTCCATATGTCATCATGTGTGGATGTTTATTGTGACATTGCAGTGATATTGATTTATTATAGTGATTATATACCTTGTTCAGGTTACTTTAGACTTAGCGTATATGCTGGGGTATTTTCCTCGTGTATATGCGTCGTCGACCTTAGTCGCGACTCCGTTTCTGCGTATTTTGGGAAGCAGGTCGTGACAAGTTCTGACTCCCTGGTTTTGCATATCCAGATCTGTGGCTATTTATTATTAATTAGGTATTGGGAGAGGATCACAGCATCTTAAGGAGCTGTAGTTCTCTCTTACTCGATCATCTTTGCTCGGTATTTTCTGTCTCTTCTTTATTCTATTGCTTTCATGATTCTATGCATTAGACTCATGCTTGTTCTATTCCTTTATTTATCTGTTATCATGTCTAAATGTTTGTATGTGACATTGAAGTGATGTTGATTTACCATAATGATTATATAGCTTGTTCAGGTTACTTTAGGCTTAGCGTATATGCGTGAGGTATTTTACTCATATATATACGTCGCTGACTCTCGTCGCGACTCCGTTTTCACGTATTTTAGGAAGCAGGCGTGACATTCTGGTGTAATATCACCGTATCCTACTTTTTAAGAAATTACCGCGTCCCCTGTTCGTGTATATGTTGTACCCATGTTTGTGTCCATGCTTCTTAGCAAGGAACTAATCAAATATCCGTTCACAACTACTTCAAATTTGTTAAGACATTTATCATTTTATTTTTTGGGTTGCTAAACTTGGGCCTGGGAATCCAACAACCCATCCGTAAAACCTTTACCATGAGATAGGAGTCACGGCACACAATTGCTGCTTTCAGAGTCAACTTCCAAGTTCTGATCGCATAGAATTAGAATGTGATTAGAGATAAGAACGACGTCTATGATCACTCAGTCTACCTCAGTTTGAAATTTGGCATCCAGGAATATCACAATATAGCTACCCGACTCAAAGTTCAGGCCCCAATTTTCGGCTCAGTGTTAAAAGCACCAATCTCTGTTGGGATTTGGGTCACACAAATAGTCCTACATCGGCTAGACGTGGGAATGGTCTTGGGTATATAAGGATTTGGACAACTCCACCTAGAAGGCTAGTCTTTTGGGATAGTGCCCCAAGTCCTTCAATTGGTATCAGAGCCATGCCCCGAACTTAGTCGTGTGTGTAGGTGTGATGTTCGATGATGTAAGATCACCCAATGGCACAAAGGTGCAATGGGCCTGATCACCCTAATGACCAAAAAGGCGCAGTGGGCCCCTGTAAAGCTAGTTGGGCTCTCGAGAATTTGACAGTGTTGTGCATGACACTGTTGAAAGCTTTTATATCACGCGATAGAGCATTTAATCTTCCGGTGTGAAGATAGTTGAGCTTGCAGGGAGACTCTTTGTTCAAGGGGGATTGTTGTTGGGATTTGGGTCGAACAAATAGTCCCACATCGGCTAGACGTGGGGGATGGTCTTGAGTATATAAGGATTTGGGCAACTCCACCTAGAAGACTAGTCTTTTAGGATGGTGCCCCAAGTCCTTTGATCTCTTTGTAAGAATTGATGCAAATGATGACAAAGAGATCGCATTTAGAGGGCTCATCAACTTCTTTCAGGAGAAGAAAAAGCTTCGTGGAGAAGCCGAGTCCGAGGAAGATTGTGTCAAAGAGGAATAAGAATATTCAAAATGTCATCTATCAATGAAATACTTGTCAAATACCAATTTTTTCACCCAATAAAGCAATAATTTCTTCTTGAAAGCTAGATGACTGCCTATAAGGAACCACAGCCATCCTTCTTTCAGAATACTTGAACTCAGGCAAATGAAAAATTCAATCATTTCAAAGTGAAATATGATCTATTGAGATCTGAAAACTGTTGTAAACGGAATTGATATACTCCGATACCAATTATTGCATGTATAACCCGGGATACCATACTTAGTATGATACTAATAGTTGAGAGATACGGAGGTCCCCACTGACAACCTCAAGCACGCCTGAGATCGATTACTCGAGCACACAAGATAAATATTAAAAGATACAAGAAGAAGAACACACAATTTAACGTGGTTCAGCCCAAACTTGGCCTACATCCACGGGGAGAGAACTTGAGAGAGATTTATTAATAAACTCAATCCAAAGAGATCTAACATTCCTCTTGATGACACAAGAGTATTCACCTTCCCCTTGAATCTACTCATAGATTACAAGAGTATACTTTCTCTATGCATCTTCACCTTTCTCCTCTTTTTCTTAGCTTTTTAGGGCCTTACATTGTTATTCACCACAACTTTCTTCTGCTCTTCTGCTTCACCTAAATCCTAGATTACAGCCCTTTGTTTATAGGATTTTATAATACAACTCCTATTTAGACTATGAGATGATCTTGGCCATTGGATGCTTGAAGAATCATGATCAATCTTATTAGGAGTTAATCTCCTTGATTTAGAAGGATTCTACACCCTTTAATCTTTAGAAATAAATCTTCATTAAATAGGAATTGAATCCTATTCATACTCCTCCTGAAAAGGAAACTCATAATCGCCTTGAAAGGAAACTTATTCACCTTGATTTGTTTCTTCTGCTTCAAGCCATCGTCTTCTCCAACTCAATTGAATTTTTTTGGACCATCATCTCCTCTTGAAAATTAAGGCAAAATCCTAACAATCTCCGCCTTGACTTGCTTCTCAAGCCTTTAGCAAAACAACTTGAGATTTTGGACTACTACTTTAATTCTTTCCTCGGTTGTAACCATATCGTGAAGCCTTTAACCTTGCCAACTCTCCTCAGGGCCTTTGGTGGATTCAACGCATGCCTTAGGCCATCTCAGGCCTTACCCGAATGCACCCTTTCTTTAGTCACCTGCAACACTTAGACAATTGTAATTTTTTTTGAAGCTCCACCTCGAAGTGAGCTCCCTTCAAGCTTTTCATTGAAACTCCTTGACCTAGTTTATTTCCCTTAGCTTGCATTGCATCACCACCGCCATCAGCAAATTTTGCTTTGTGACGCCTTCTCGTCCATGGAGCCCTGCCGGTCTTGAGGCAATTGCCTCTAATTCTACCATGGCCTTACCAACTTTACACGAATATTATCAAGGACTTGTCATGCCATGGTCTTCAAAAGATCACTTGGTGATGGTCCACCTTCCATCGATGTTTTAACTTTGAGACTTACCGTCTTCATATAACTGTATAGTCTTATAGGGTCTTTCCTCCACACACTGCCATGGTCTTCTTTTCATCAATCAGGGTTGTCATCTACCGCTATATTGATGTTTGCCAGATCTATTGCCCTGATTTTCAAATCTGATAGATCCACCAATGACTGCAATAATCTCACCGTGTCACGACTAGTCCGTCATAACTTTGACCGTGATCTCTATCGATTCTTTTAACCAATCTGTACAGAACCTGCATCAGACATTAGAATCTCCTCGATCTGCATTCACTTTTGCATCCAGAATGTTAGAAAACATAGGGTCGACACCTTGATCATCTGAATCTGACTACAATTGCACGATTTACCTTCCGATTAATCTCTTCTGTTGATCGTCTTTATCACCCTCTACTATTTTTTCTTTGACTTACTGCCACAGCGAGCCTCCATGGGATGCCTTGTGCGATGCCTCTGTGAGCTCATCGAGCTCATCTTACCGTCTGCCATTGGCAATGATCCGATCATCGCCGTTGTGTCTACCGTGTTCAGGTCTGAGCGTCATTGAGCCTTAAAGACTCCACTTTGATCAATATACTCCAGAAGTCATCGATCTTTACCATAGAACGAATCTGAACTTTCTTGTTGTCTTCTTCATCTTGATGCCTCCACCAAACTCTATCAACTTGACATCTTTTTCTTCATCTAGAGCACCCGAATCTTGAACGAACACCATCAGCACTGATACCAATTGTTGTGACGAAATTGATATACTCTGATACCAATTGTTGCGTGCATAATCCCGGGATACCATACTTATTATGATACCAATAGTTGGGAGATATGAAGATCCCCACTGACGACCTCAAGCATGCCATGAGATCGATTATCTTGAGCACACAAGATGAATATTAAAAGATACAAGAAGAAGAACACACAATTTAACGTGGTTCGGCCCAAACTTGGCCTAGTCCACGAGGAAAGAACTTGAGAGAGATTTATTAATAAACTTGATACAAAGAGATCTAACCTTCCTCTTGATGACACAAGAGTATTCACCTTCCCCTTGACTCTACGCTTAGATTACAAGAGTATACCTTCTCTCTATGCACATTCACCTTGCTCCTCTCTTTCTTGACTTTTTAGGGCCTTACATTGTTGATCACCACAACTTTCTTCTGCTCTTCTGCTCCACCTAAATCTTAGATTACAACTCTTTATTTATAGGATTTTACAATATAACTCCTATTTGAACAATGAGATGTTCTTGGCCATTGATGCTTGAAGAATCTTAATCAATCTTATTAGGAATTGATTTCCTTGATGTAGAAGGTTCTGAACCTTTTAATCTTAAGAACAAATCTTCATTGAATAGGAATTGGATTCTATTCATACTCCTCCTAAAAGGAAAACTCGCAATCGCCTGAAAAGAAAACTGTTTTATCTTGATTTGCTTCTTTTGCTTAGCCATCATCTTCTCTAACTCAATTGAATTTTTTTGGACCATCATCTCCTCTTGAAAAACAGGGTAAAATCCTATCAAAAACACACCAGTTGAACGACCAGGAGGATTACCAAGAGTGTAATTCCATCATGAGGTAGAGAGGGGATCACACATCTTTTTAACTAGGCTGACAGATAGCCAGCCAACAAAGCCTTCCAGGATATTGGTCTTTTAGCCTGATAATGAAAGCTCAAAAAGATATCCCCTCGCTCGTATTCACCGTCCTCCTCCTCCAGAACAACATCTTCATGCCCTCCTGCCTTCATGGCCATGGCAATTTGTTTGTCCCCCACCAGAGTCTAGAGATCTTCAAGAGTCCCGTCCATCACAAGGATAAGTATTCAACCCAAGTCTTCAAAATGTTTACATTCCCGTGACTAGGGTAGAGGTCGAGGCAGATATAGAAGTGACACATCAGTTTTCGTCCTTCTCCAGTTACGCCAACTCCTCAGCATATAGGAAGTACTCCTCATAAGGCTTGAAGCCCATAGGGAGATTGGAGACTTCCCAAATCTCATGAAGCGCCATCTCCAGCTCGCCGACTGGTGTGAAAAACGTGTCTATAATATCCCCTATTTAATAATACCATATTATTATTTTTAAATATTTACCTGATTCTACCTATTATCTTATTATTAATTAACTTGATTTAGTATCATTATTAGTATTATTATTATTTTCATCCAAGCCCAATAAGCTCAGCCCATTCTCGAAACTAAAAGTATACATATATATGCCAAACATAAACGAGTCCATAATAAAATTTTACATGAAGGCAAGTGACTCGAAGATATATATATATATATATATATATATATATATATATATATATATATATATCTATTAGTTTTAGACAAAATTAACATATACATAGAGCTAAATATGTACAGGAATAGGAAAATAAGTATAAATGCAAGATCATCAAAACTAGGTTATACAAGTACATGTAATTGTTGGCCCAGAGGCCTTCCACTCTAGTTTTGATGATGATTAACTCATGTATTTATGTTTACTAATAATCTTGTGATTTTAGTTTCAGATCTTTTAGCAAGATATTAGTTGGTGATTGCTTCAACAAAAGGAGTTTTGAAGCCTTCACATGGTGATTCCAGAGCCCGAGCATCAAGATGATACATAGCCTTGCTCGTTGGATCACGGTATTTTGGACCAAGCCGACTTGAAGATGAAGATCGTCAAGAAGACTTAGGTATCATAGAGTTTAGTGTGTTTTATATCCATTTGTAAATATAAGAATAGTTGATATGCTCAAGTGCACAACACACACGTTTTATGGTTTTTCAGTTTTTAGTTTAACCGATATTTGTTTTCATGAATAGATTGATCAAAACAAGTTTAAATGGTTTATATGTATAGTAGATGTATTCTAGTTATACATGCATGCTTAAACTTCTTATACAAACTTATTTTGACTTTCCTATTCATGTATTGAAAAATCAAAGTTTGATAAAATACAAGTTTTAGTTTTTGATAAAATTTGCAAGACACAAAAATGATTCCAAATGCTTAATATTGTCTTGAAATTTTTATCACAAGTTTGTATTTCAGTATAAAATGTTAAAACTATTTTTGGGGACTTTTACAAGACTTAAAAGGATTTTTAAAAATATGTTTAACTGTTTTTTCTGACCCAGTTTCTGACCCAGACTGTGGCTGACAGGCCAGGTCGGTCGATCGCAACGGTCGGCCGAACCAAGGGCCGGTCGACCGTTGCGGTCGACCGACGTGCACAGCCTTGTGCACGTCTGGCAGACACAGGGCCGGTCGGCCGGTCGGTCGACCGGACCAGAGAGCTTTGCTCTCTGTATCTGGGCGGTCGACCGGGTGGTCGACCAGAATGCTCCAACGGTCATATTTTTGACCGTTGGCGGTCGACCGGCCGGTCGACAGCCAGCCTGTCAGGCTGACAGATCAGCCTAACGGCTAGTTTTCTTTTGGGGCTATAAATACCCCATCTCTTGGGCTGTTTTGATAAGACTTTTGATAAGAAAATTTTCAGTGTTTCTCTAGTGTTTAAAACAAGTTTTCAAAAGAGTTTTTGTGCCAAAAGATCCATCTATTTGTTTTTAAGTGTTTTGTTTATTTCAAAGAAATTTGGTTTTGGGAATTGTTTTTTTTTCTATATCATTTTTGGTGTTTTCCCAAGAGTATTTCTTTGATCCAAAACACTTAGTTTTCCACACTTGAGCTATCATCTATCCTATTCTATTAGGACCATTGTTTTGTAGAAAAAGAGAGTTTGTGATTTTTGTAACCACTTGTTGTATAAACCCTTGCTTTGATTGGGTTGCTCCCTCTTTGGTAGAGGTTGAGGATTGTGGTTTGCTCCCTCTAGTGAGAGGTGGAGTTGTGGTGTTTGGATCCCTCTTCGGTAGAGGTGATTGTGTTTGTTGTTGGCTACGGGCCTTATCCCTCTTCGGTAGAGGTGGATTGTGGTTGTATTGCCTCGATGGCATTGTAAGGTTGAGAGAGGAATTCGGTACTCCTTTAGTGGATTAGAAATCCTACACGGTGGTGTAGGCGGGGACGTAGAGCTAGGGGCTCGAACCTCAGAACATATTCTTGTGTTTGCGTTTGATCTACTTGTCTCTCTAACTATCTCTCTTTTATTTGTGCAAAGCATCATTCATTTCATATCATTCATATTGTTTGTGTTGCCTTGCATCTTTCATATTGTTGTATATCCATTATATGCTTGGCTTGTGTTTGTGTGCCTCACTTGTACTTAACCACAAGAGCTTCATATAGCACCTCAACCCATATCTAGGGGAATCAAGAGGAGTTAGTCCAGAGCCCTTCACGGGGAATTCGGCTACACTTGTGTGTTGTACTAAGTGTGTTGCAAATTAGTTTTAAGCTTCCGCATTTAGCGCATTTAGTTTCTAGATTAGCCATATCACATATTCACCCCCCCTCTAGGTGATTTCAATTGGTATCAGAGCCAACGCTCCTGATACTTGGCTTAACATCCTAGGAGTGAGATCCTTGTTTGCTAATCTACATTTGCATTTGCTTGTTTGCACACATATAGTTTACACCCATGGATTGCTTTTTACCTCCCATGTTCGATGTCTCCAACATTGACACATGGAAATATAGGATGTCCATGTACTTGAAGACCTTAGGTTTGCATGTCTTTCTTGCCGCTACCAAGAAATGCTATCTTGGAAATAGCAATCATATAGGGGCCAATGCACAAGCCCTTGAGGCCATTAGAAGCACATTAAATAAAGAATATCTTATGCTTGCTTCTAACTTTGATTCCGCATTTGCAGTGTGGAACATGTTGACAACCACCACCACCTCCAAGCTTCAATTGCAAATCCAACTAGAGGAATCTAGTGGAGAATCCGAGTCATAATGCTTCATGGTCCAAGGGAATGACTCCCTTGAGGTATAATCAGAAACTCAACTAGATAGTTTTGATTCTAGTTCTTCATGTGATGATCATTTTGATGCCCATGCCTTGAATGAAGAACTTTCAATAGTTTGTGAAAAATTGATTGAAAAATATAAAGTTTGAAAAAGATGACCATTGCTTTAAATAAAGTAAATGAAAAATTGTCTTCTAAACTTGACAAGGTTTTGCAAGAGAAGGTTGAGGTCTATAGTGAAAGGGATTCATTGAGATCTCAACTAGACCTTGGTCTAAAAGAAAATGAGTTTTTAAAATCTAAAAATGATTGTGAAACACTTTTGAAGAAAAATGAAAATTTGTCTTCAAAAGTTGATTTTGTTTTAAAAGAGAATGTTGTTTTGAAAAATAAATAATTTCTATTTCAAATGATCTAGATGCATGTTTAAAGAAAAATGAATATTTGCAAAATAAGATTGATGCACATGTTTGCCATGCTAGTGTAGCTTCTTCATCAAATCTACCTATTGCATGTACCTCTTCTTCTAGGATTAATGATGATATATGTTTGTTAAAGAAGAGAGTAGATTGTTTGGGCTCCACTATGAGCCAATGTGCCATGAACCATACACGCTTGGAATTCTTGGTTCGAAAGAAACAAGTTCCATCTATGCATGCACACCCATCACGGCATACACATGCTCCTCACGGACACCATCACACTATGTATGCTCATGTGTACACTTGTACACATTGTGGACGTAAGGGCCACCTTGCTAAATTTTGCTTTGATAGATTACATGATGTAAATTTAACAAATAAGCTTGTTTGGGTTAGAGAAGGTACTAACCCCCATGGACCCAAAGGATATGGGTACCAAAGACCACCCCTAGAGTTTTTGATGTAGGTGTGGGCTCTCACATGACGTGAGAGTAGCGGTACCTTGGAGTGGATGCGTTCTGAGCTTCATGGAAATCAATTAGATGCATCACTTTCAAGGGATGTTTGGTGGAGGACCACCTTGTTTTTGGAGACATGGAGAGTTGCCTCATAGGTTTTGGTAACGGTCTCTTACTCCTTATTTATGCTTGCATGCTTTCCATGTTTATCATTTATAGCATGTTTTATTGTTTGTAGATTATTATGATAATGCTATGTTCATTAGATCCTTGACATGCATGTATAGCCGTTTGAGACACCCATGTTTAATATGGACCATTATTTTAGTGTTCTCACCTTTGTTTAGCTATTATGTTTATCATAGCTCTAATAACATGTGAATTTACATAATAATCATGTTTATGTTTTTCATGTTGATTTATATCTTGTTTTATGCTTCATAATTTGAATATATGTTTAAATGTTAGTTTTTATTAAAACTAGGATTTATACTTGTACATATAGTGGGCCACAAATAAATCTATATATGTTTGTGCTTGATTGCTTATTTGTTCCCATTAGATGTGTTAGTATAGTCTAGTTTTGATGATTCATACATTTTAAACTTGTATTCCTATTTTTGGATTTGTTTTATGTGTATGAGTTTTCATTTCATGTATATGTGTATTTTTGCCAAACTTTACGATATACATGTATACCCCTTGAGTCATTTGTTTTTCATGCAAATCTTTATTATGGACTCAAATTGTGTTTAGGGATATGTATGTATACTTTTTGTGTTGTCAAAACATACATATGCCTTGAAGTATGAAATTTGTTTTAATGAAAATTTAGCTTTTCATGCTTTCATGTATTTATGTTTAAACTTCATGTATATGTCCATCTTGTCCAAACTATTATTATACATATACATTCTTTTTTTTGAGCCACGTGCCTTCATGCATATATCTTTGTGACTCATTGTGTTTTTGGATATGTATGTATACTTTAGTTTGTATTAGACATACATATACCTTGAAGATTAAATAGTTTTTATGATTTTCATGTTTTAAGGAATAATTGAGCTTCATTGAATATTTTCATGATCATGAGCTTCACATTTTTAATTATGCACTCACCTTTCATGTTTACTCATGTTTTTGTTTTCATGAGTCATTATATGTGCTTTATTGACTTTAGTGTTGAATATCATGTGGATTTCATTTTCATGAAAAATATTTTTGTTTTATTCCTTACTTGAAGGATTCCGTACTAGTTAACAAAACTTTTCATTTTAACTAGTTCGTATTCTTCATTGTGATATGAGGTATACACTTGCTATTATTGTTGTTTCAATTTAGTTTTCAATTGGTCTCTTAATTCAAGCTTATGCATGTGTTTTGTTGGTATTTAATAAAGGGGGAGAAAATTTGATTTTGTATTTCAATTGGTATTTGATTTCCACTCCCACACTTTATGATTGGAAATTTGATGTTTATTTTAAGCATATGATATCACAATCAAAATTGTTTATTTGGCTAAAAAGAAAAATACTCTTTTTGATATTAAGATGTTTATTTGAATGATTTATATTGGTATCTCAAAATTTTGTTTAAAGAAAATATTCAAAATTTTTGATTTATATTGCCTATATGCAAGGAGAGCTTAACATCTCTTCTACATATAGATTCATGATGAGTGTATCTTGTATTGAGGAGCTTGACAACTCTTCTTTATGTGGTACACGTGTGTAGGGGGAGCTTCACATCTCCTCTTATGCATTACATATCATGTGTTATGTGAGTTAGGGTTTGTCATCCCTTCTTCATGTAATGCATGTGTGTAGGGAAGTTAACTTAGCGTCTTCCTCTTCATGAATGTATATTGCATATACCATTTATTGATTGTTTTAGATTCACTTTTCAATTGGTATCATTGAATTGTTTCAATTGGTATCTTTGAATTCTTTCAATTGGTATCAATATTGTCATTTTTGTATACTCATATATATTTTTTTATGTATGTATGCTTTCAATTCCAATGGTATCAATTTAATTGGTATCAAACTTTTCATACATATATGTTTTATTTGTGCTTATTATATCCCTATATCTTGAGTACAAAATTTAGTTTATGCTAAAGCTTGAGCTTCAACCTTGTTTCAATTGATTCACTTTTAAATTGATATCTTAATTGATTGTAACCCCTTATTGGTATCCTTTTTGTTTTAGACAAAAAGGGGGAGAACTTTGTTTTTATTGTTTTTGACCCTCTTTGTTAATTCTTTATTTCGAACAAAAAGGGGGAGAAAAATTTATTGATTTGGTTTTGCTTTTGTTTTTACCCCTTTATTGATGATTGACAAAAAGGGGGAGAAAGATTTCAAGTTTTATATGCATACTTATGTTTTTGCATATATTAAGTTTAATTGGTATCTAGAGCATGTCTTGATAATTTCATTAGTATCTAGAACCTTTATTGTTTATGCATATCTATGCATGTTTCATGTTTCATATTCATTGCATATTTATGTTTATTTGTTTATGCATGAGTTAAGGGGAAGCTTCTTTGAAGCTTAACTTTAATCCATGCATATATAACTCCATGAGTTTTGTCATCATCAAAAAGGGGGAGATTGTTGGCCCAGAGGCCTTCCACTCTAGTTTTGATGATGATTAACTCATGTAGTTATGTTTATTAATAATCTTGTGATTTTAGTTTCAGATCTTTTAGTAAGATATTAGTTGGTGATTGCTTCAACAAAAGGAGTTTTGAAGCCTTCACATGGTGATTCCAGAGCCCGAGCATCAAGATGATACATAGTCTTGCTCGTTGGATCACGGTGTTTTGGACCAAGCCGACTTGAAGATGAAGATCGTCAAGAAGACTTAGGTATCATAGAGTTTAGTGTGTTTTAGATCCATTTGAAAAGATAAGAATAGTTGATATGCTCAAGTGCACAACACACACGTTTTATGGTTTTTCAGTTTTTAGTTTAACCGATATTTGTTTTCATGAATAGATTGATCAAACAAGTTTAAATGGTTTATATGTATAGTAGATGTATTCTAGTTATACATGCATGCTTAAACTTCTTATACAAACTTATTTTGACTTTCCTATTCATGTATTGAAAAATCAAAGTTTGATAAAATACAAGTTTTAGTTTTGATAAAATTTGCAAGACACAAAAATGATTCCAAATGCTTAATATTGTCTTGAAATTTTTATCACAAGTTTGTATTTCAGTATAAAATGTTAAAACTATTTTTGGGGACTTTTACAAGACTTAAAAGGATTTTTAGAAATATGTTTAACTGTTTTTCTGACCCAGTTTCTGACCCAGACTGTGGCTGACAGGCCAGGTCGGTCGACCGCAACGGTCGGCCGAACCAAGGGCCGGTCGACCGTTGCGGTCGATCGACGTGCACAGCCTTATGCACGTCTGGCAGACACAGGGCCGGTCGGCCGGTCGGTCGACCGGACTAGAGAGCTTTGCTCTCTGTATCCGGGCGGTCGACCGGGCGGTCGACCGGAATGCTCCAACGGTCATATTTTTGACCGTTGGCGGTCGACCGCCAGCCTGTCAGGCTGACAGATCAGCCTAACGGCTAGTTTTCTTTTGGGGCTATAAATACCCCATCTCTTGGGCTGTTTTGATAAGACTTTTGATAAGAAAATTTCAGTGTTTCTCTAGTGTTTAAAACAAGTTTTCAAAAGAGTTTTTGTGCCAAAAGATCCATCTATTTGTTTTTAAGTGTTTTGTTTATTTCAAAGAAATTAAGTTTTGGGAATTGTTTTTTTTCTATATCATTTTTGGTGTTTTCCCAAGAGTATTTCTTTGATCCAAAACACTTAGTTTTCCACACTTGAGCTATCATCTATCCTATTCTATTAGGATCATTGTTTTGTGGAAAAGAGAGTTTGTGGTTTTTGTAACCACTTATTGTATAAACCTTGCTTTGATTGGGTTGCTCCCTCTTTGGTAGAGGTTGAGGATTGTGGTTTGCTCCCTCTAGTGAGAGGTGGAGTTGTGGTGTTTGGATCCCTCTTCAGTAGAGGTGATTGTGTTTGTTGTTGGCTACGGGCCTTATCCCTCTTCGGTAGAGGTGGATTGTGGTTGTATTGCATCGGTGGCATTGTAAGGTTGAGAGAGGAGTTCGGTACTCCTTTAGTGGATTAGAAATCCTACACGGTGGTGTAGGCGGGGACGTAGAGCTAGGGGCTCGAACCTCGGAACATATTCTTGTGTTTGCGTTTGATCTACTTGTCTCTCTAACTCTCTCTCTTTTATTTGTGCAAAGCATCATTCATTTCATATCATTCATATTGTTTGTGTTGCCTTGCATCTTTCATATTGTTGTATATCCATTATATGCTTGGCTTGTGTTTGTGTGCCTCACTTGTACTTAAGCACAAGAGCTTCATATAGCACCTCAACCCATATCTAGGGGAATCAAGAGGAGTTAGTCCAGAGCCCTTCACGGGGAATTCGGCTACACTTGTGTGTTGTACTAAGTGTGTTGCAAATTAGTTTTAAGCTTCCGCATTTAGCGCATTTAGTTTCCAGATTAGCCATATCACCTATTCACCCCCCCCCCCCCTCTAGGTGATTTCAGTAATGAGTACAAATGAGCAATGAAGCAAAAACACATAATAATCAAGTGTAGCTCATTGCTTGTACAAGTATAAACACAAGTTTTAATAAAAACTATATCTAAACAAGTAATCACCACATGAAGCATAAAACAAACATGATCATTAGGCTAAATGCACGTGCTTTATTTCCTTTTATTTTTTTTCCTTTTATGCTAAGCCCACATAAGTCAAGCCCACTTTCTTATTCTCATTCATTTTCTTCTTCTTCTTCTATTTCTCTTTAAGCCCAAAAACTAAGCCCGCAAGCCACTCTCTATTTTTCTTATTCTTCATATTATTTATTTCTTTTAACTAAAGCCCAAATATAACCATTAACCCAAAACCTAATTCTAATCCTAATCCAAATCCTATCTAATTAAATCTTTATCCTAGGAAACCAAATCATAAATCTAGGATAATCTTAATCCAAATTCTATCTTATTAAATCTTTTCATAAATCTTAACTACCTTAATCCTAATTCTAACTACTAAATCAAACAATTTAAACCCAACTGAAATTCTGATTTTTTAAAGTCCCTAATAATCTATAAAAAGCCTAAACTACTTCTTTTTCTACCTCCAAAGAAAAACCATGACCCAACTCTCCCCACCTCCTTCTTTCTTTTCTCCTCCAACGGAGCATGAACAAAAGGGATCTTGAAGTGCAGAAATTAAGGAACATGATAAGGGAGATCAAATCTAAGTAAGTAATTTATATTCTCAAAATTTATTTGATATAAATAGTTTATTAAAATCATGTTTATACTATGATTTCCATAAATAATTTTCATATATCAAAACCCAATCTAAAATCCAAGTAAAATACATGTGACGATACACCAACTCATATTTTAAATTACATATTTTTCTGGAATTTTTACAGCAAAAGATTTCAAAAAAATAAAAAAAAACAAAAGATTGGCCTTTGCTCTCGGCCAGGCCGAGAGCAGCTCGGCTTGTTCACTGGCCCATGCCAGGACTGGCCTGGCCTGGCCAGGCCGGTTGGTCCTGCACAGGGCCTTGGACCCTGCCATTCCCAAAAAAAGAAAAGAAATCTAAAGGCCGAACCAGACCCAGCCTGGCCTACACGGGCCTGGCCCGGGTCTGGTCGGGGCCCATAGAAAAAAAAGAAAAAAATCCTGGATCCAGCCTGGGCCTGGGCCTGGGCTTCTAGAGAGACGTTTAAAAAAAAAAAGAAAAAGAAAGAAGAAAAAAGAAAGAAGAAAAAAGAAAGAAAGAAAGAAGAATTTCAAATTAAAATAATTAGCTAAAAATATCAAAAAAATAGAGAAAAATATAAATAATAGTCTACTATACCTATAATTTCTATGGTAAAGATTTTAGATTAATAGTAATATAAATTAATTCAAACCACCCACTTTAAAGCTATTTTCCGTAATGGTAAATTCAGACCCGTTAATATTTTAATGGTTTAAAGTCTATTAAAATCCAACAAAAATTAGAAATTGATTTAAATTAAACCTATTAAATTCATTAGACTCAGAGAATCATATTCCCCACCCCAAACTAATCAATCAAGATTAAAACTCCTTAAAACATTCAAGTAAAATATCCTTTTAAAAATCTAATAATTTCTATTGAAATGAACCATGTAGATTTATCAGGGCCTTATGATTTCAGTGCTTTGGACTTGGGATCGAGTTCAAGTGAGTATTTCTTTTTTTTTGTAATTTTATTTAATTTTGTTGTGAGTGTTTCTTTTCTTTGTTTAATTTTATTTAATTTTGTCGTGAGTGTTCTTTTCCCCTTCAGTTAAACAAAATTTTGTAATAAATAATTTTATATTGCTGTGTAATTATGCTACTAAAATTTATTGAGATGATATTTGTGAGTGTTTGCTCTTGAATTACTTCTTTATTTATTGTTGTCAGTTACATATATCATTTCATGTGATCATCTAACTTATTTTACTAGTGTGATTACATGTATACCTTCATGAGACATCGGCGAGTGCGCATCCTAGTTAATTAGTTCATATAAGTATTTATCAATATTATTACATGTGTGGAGGATTATTATTTTTGATTCTAGGTTAGTTGTCGTACACCTTAGACTATGATTTGGATTGATTTGAGATTGGTCTGATTCATACTTGCAGACTTATTTGAGGTATTATCGGACATTTATTTAATGATACTTCAGACGAGAATTCATTGAGACAATAAAGATAGATAAGTAAGATTTTACCTTAAGATTGATTTATCTAGATGCTTGGATTTACCTATGAACCTAGAGTTCAACTTGAGTTTATATGAGTATCTTACCTTGATTTTGATCTATCACATACTACTGATTTTGGATTATTAGTTGCAAGTATTTTATTTGGATATATTCACTGATAAATTATCTGAGTAATGATGTTTATTGATATCGAGATTTGAGTTCAGAGACTTTCTAGATTTCATATAACTTGAGAATGTACCACTCCTTAGTTCTTATCGTGATTGGGATTGGAACTATTAGTGATGTAACTTAGACTATAATCAGATTTAGATCTTGGATTTGACTGGTTCAAGATGTTAGTTATATGAGTAATATCTGAGTGGTATTATCAGTGGATTTGATTATTCTTATTGATGGTAAAACAGGTGAGAGTGTGGTTAGATATTGATGATTGATTAATTTAGAGATTCTTTATTAAAAGAACAAGATGTTGGACTTAGATTTGTTAATAGACTCGATTGAGTTGGAGTTGACCTTGGGTTGAAAAGTAGATGTAGATTGGTTTGACCTGACCTAGTGGCATGTATATGCATAATTAACTAGTTACTTGGATTTCTGGATCTTGTATTTGAATTTAATGAAAGTGAGAGTGTATGATGGTCTTAATTAAGATTGGATAGTGATGATTGGTTGGATATAGATGAGTATATATTTTATATATTGAGAGTTGGATATATCGATGACTTTAAGGATCTGAGTTGATATATTTTACCCAGATTATTCTATTCATGCCAGTAGGTCATTACTTATTCTGAATATCATGATTTACCTGAAGAACTTGACTGATTATGCATGACATTTACCTGATAACTATATTGTCCATGTTACCATAATTGCTAGAAAATTATTGTATACGGTAACAATACTCTCATGTTATACTTGTTTCATGTCCTGTTATACTGGTATCCTGTCCACTGACATTATATATCATATTATACCGGTATCCTGATTTCACATGTTGATGTTGTTACCCACCGAGTTATCCCAGTGATCTAGGTAATATGTACATTAAATAATCTTGATAATCTAAATAAACTGATATTAAACAACTTATACTGGCATTGGGGAGATTGATGGAGGAGACAACGTCTGTATTTTGGGTGGACCCAAGATATAGGTTGCACAGCCGAAAGAGGGTTCCACTGCAGGGTTCCTGTGGGGTGACTGGCACCCCATCCTATTCTTATTCTTGTTATACATGTTCCTGACTACCTAGCAGTAGGGCCTGGTTCAGTGCCAGGAGTTTGAGTCGTAGTCCCGAGTATGTACGGGACCCACCTAAAGCATGGACAATGTCTCCAGCCGATCAGTTTTAATAACTTAGGATCCTGATTTACATGTGTAATAGGCGTAGTATGGGTGCGTCTATTATAGGTGGCAATTGGTATTCGCTAACATAATAATAATAATAATAATCTATTCATAATGTATTGTTATTGATTGCCTTTGCCTGATATATGTATGTATGTTAGACACCCGATGTTACACCTGACCTGATTGTACATCTGACTCTAATACTGACTGACTCTACCCGCCTATTATAAAGATTATAATAGACACCTGATTGAATACCTGATTGGACATATACTCTACTGTGTGCTATCCATATTACTATTTATTTACTTATTTATGCCATTTCTTATTCCAGTTTATCCTTTATCATATGTTCATATTTATATGCATGTGCTGAAAATACACCAAGAGGGGGGTGAATAGGTGTAGTAGCTAATCTAATGATGAATGATGCGGAATTAAAAACTAATTACAACACACTATGTGTAACCAAAGAGTGTAGCCGAATTTCCCTCAAGGGCTCTGGACTATCTCCTCGAGATTCCTCTAAATAAGAGTTGAGGTGCTATATGAAGCTCTCTTGGTTCAACACAAGTATGGGCACACAAATAATATCAAGCATATAATAGATATAAACAATATAAAGCAATGCAAGATATAAAGAGATAGAGTTTAGAGATAGTGAATCAAACGCAAACACCAGAATATGTTTCGAGGTTCGAGCCACTACTCTACGTCCCTGCCTTCACACAGAAGGATTTTCACTACGTCCACATAGGACCTCCCTCCCACACAGGGAAATACCACGAGGAATTTGCAATTACAAACTAAGGAGTACACAACTCCTCTCTCCAACACAACCACCTCTACACAAGAGGCAAGGTACAAAGCCAAAACAACAATCACCTCTACACAAGAGGGATAAAGGCACAAATCCAAACTTCACCACAATCACCTCTACACAAGAGGGATAATGATGATCGGGGCGGAACAAGCACTCAAAAAGTGTGTTTTGTGAAATCAATATGAAAGCTCGTATATGTGCTAATGTACCCTCGATACTTCCGTTATAGCATTGGCTCAACGGGTCGAATTCACAGGGAAGGGAGGCGATAGAAGCATTGACAGTTTTTATTCACGTTTTATGTTAACAGTTCTTCTTTATTAAAAGAATGAAAAGAAAGTGAAAAGAAAAGGAAAAGGAAATCCAGAATGTGGTAGGTGGAGAAGGCGATGAAAACGTCGATGTGAAAAACCAAAGGTAAGTGGTTTGGAAAACAAATTAGAAAAGAAGAATAAGCTTGTAGTAAAGAAGATGAAACAAGGGTGAACAAAGAGGATTGTAAAAATACCGATGAAAAGATAAAAGAATTGCTTTCTAAAACAAGATAAAAGAAAACTCATGGCTACTAACTACTAATTGATCCACTAACCATGCTAACCTCTTATTGATAGTTGCCTCACATTTGATCCTCGACCATCACTAATCCTTGACTTCAAGAGACGATACAAAGCATGGCACATAGATGGTTCATCACATTCAAAACTTTGCAACAAGAGCAAACTAATGCAAACATTAAATCATCAAACCATTAGAAGGAAGCACGAAATAAGAGAGAGTTAGCTTGGTTAGCAAGTTAGCAAGTTAGATGTTAGAACCCATCATCATGAGCCATCAATGGCTCTTGCAAGAACAAGGCCTTATAGAGGCTACCCGATTCATGTGGATTATCAAGTAAGTGGTTAGATGGTTAGTAGTTAGTAGTTAGATTGCCATGAGAAGAAAAGTTAGCAAAACATCATGTAGAAGATGAAGGAGATTACATTGGAGAAGAAAGGAGGCACCTTTACATAGACTGTCACCATCTATTACATCAATCCCTCTCTATCTCTCTCTCTCTGAATCTCTCAGCCCTACTACAAGATCTAAAAAAGAAGAGAAAATACAAGATAAATGGAATGAAAATCACCTACCTACACTAACCTAAAACATAGAGAAAATCAGAACTACTCCTAAAAATGAAAAACTGCCTTCGTTGTGGCCCTGTACAGGGGTTTATATAGGCATAGGAACCCTCCAGAAGACGAGACGGGGCCACGCGTTGAAAATCGACGCGTGGTTCCACTCTATTGCCGCGAAAACGCGGCTATTGCCAGTTTTCGCGACAATACCAGGGACGTCGGTCCCAGGTTTTTGTCAGAACATTCTTCTGGCTTCCAGGGTCTTCTTGGTATATCCCTTTTCTGGTAACTTCGTCCGAATATTCGTCTGACGTGCGCAAGAGTCTAGGTTCAACGTATCTTCTAGATGATCCCTTACTTGTTCTCCAAGTAATGCGGATTTAATTACCCTAAATTGGGTTTAATTAGGCTCTTATTACTCCTTTGCCTTGAACTTTGGATTTACCTGCAATAGAAACCAAAACACGGTTTAGACCGATAATTTATTCATAAATCGATGGGAAAATGCGATATAATAATGTATAATTGTAGACTAATCACACCCCCACACTTATCTTTTGCTCGCCTCGAGCAAAACAAGAAAAGAAAACTATACTACAAATGTTATTACACCACTTTCGCAGGTGACGCGATTGCACTGAGCGTGTGCAACAAGCCGTTAAACCTCTAGGTTACCTCTAGAGGAGGAGTGTTGTCTCCTGAGGGTTTTCAGCGGATTGCACCCACAAAATCCTTAAAGAAAGAAAACAAATGTTAGTATTTTGAAAATGCATTTTGAAAGAGACACAAGTTTCAAAATATTTTTACAAAAATATAAGCGATCTAAGGTCATAAGTTCACCAAAAATCATTCTTCCTTAAACTTAGTCTCTATGCAAGATCTTATTTTCAATTAAGGTATTCAAAATTGGATTGAATATTTTATCTTTCATAAAACCTAGATAATAAGCACCTTGTGATAGTGAAGATTTTGGGACTTCAACTCTAACCATCAAGCCATTTATTTATATATATATATATTCTTTCTTTCTTTTTTTTCTTCTCTTAGTTTTCTTAGGCTTTCTAGTTCACCCATGTAGCGAGCCTATAACTGATGACTCCCAGACCAGACGGTTTTAGGGCATCAGATGAGAAAACATCCCTCGGGTTTAAGGACTCAAGTAAATAAGGCCACAAAACTAAGGGGGATTATTTGCTTCTTATGATCACCATTAGGTGTGAATAATCATGCTTCTTGAGGCATAGTTATCCAACTTAATAAGTGATTTTTTTTATTTATTTATTTATATTTTATGGCATTTTAGGTCTTTGTTTCTATCCCAAAAATTGTGTAAGTGTGAAGTGCATACTATCTAAGGCAAAAAATTCAAGATAAAATTATCTCCCAATTTATCTTACTTAGCCTATAATTTTAAACAAGATCCATTATTTCGACTAGGTTTAAGATGTCATAATTAAGGCTTTCTTAATTTCTAAGATCATCTTAATTTTCTTAAAAATAAACCAATACTTTGTCTCTTATTTCAAAAAGTTTTTAAAGAAACAGAAAATTTCTATACAAAAGGGAAGATTTCTAGAAGTATCCTAAAAGAAGTGTAAAAGAAAGAAAATCTAAAAACTCTATGTTAGTAAACCCTCCCCCACACTTATCTCATGCATTGTCCTCAATGCATCGTGATGTATGTATGCATGAAATAAATAGAGAGGGAAGGAAAAATCACCTCAAGGTGGTGGTTCCGGTGGCGGTCTGATTGGTCCACGAAATGCGGCCCAATCATTCTTGCATAGAGTCCGGAGGAACCCATCAGAGACCTCTAAAATACAACCCACTAAAATGATGTATGTATGAATGATTTTTATTAAAAAATTTACCCCATCTAATTTCCAAATTTTCAAAATAATTTCAGAGTCAAATCTATCAAGACCCTTGTCCTAGAATGGAATGATTGATTTGGACTCAGGAAGTACAGAAACTAATACCGACTCAGAAAAAAGATTTAAATCAAGTAAAGATTCAGGAGTCGAGATTGGTTCAGGAAGTGGATCCAAATCAAGAAGATGAAGCTCAAGTCTACAATCATTTCCCATGATGGAATGTGACTTTCTAAGATTGGTGATTTCAGTTCCAGAATGACAGGTATGGGAATCAAAACTTACTCTAAAATGTTGCTCAAATTGGGTAATATAACAGGAGTCAATAATGATTCAGGAATTTGAACTGGATCACAAATTTGAGGATCAAAGTCACATTCCTCATTGAGTTCAATTCCACAAAAATGAGAACTTGCCAATTTATCAAAGGGACTTTCAAAAGTATGAAATTGGTCAAGTTCAATATGATCATAAATGATTGGTGATTCAATTTCACAATGAAATTGTACAGGATCCAATGTTGACTCGGGAAAAAGATTGAAATCAGGTGAAGATACTGGAGTCATAATTGAATCAGGAAGTAGAATTGAATCATAAATTTGAGGTTCATGATCATATTCATGCTCAAGTTTAATTTCAGGAAAAGGATAACTTGCCAAAATGTCAATGGGATCTTTAATATTTGAAGTTTGGACAAGTTCAGATGGGTGTGCTGAAATTGAATCTTGATTTCCAAAATGACAAGAGTCTTGAGTCAGATCAGTAGCATTTGGCATAGCTGAATTGGTCAAAGATTGATAAGATAGAGTTTTCTCATTCCTATAAATGCTAACCAATGACTCAATTGTGTTTCCAACCTATTGACAGACTCGGCAGATGATTTTTGATATTGTAACATAGACTCCTGCAAGATTTCTATACTCTTTTCTAGACTTGATTTTTCTACAAATGGATGCTCTAGAATGGGAGTATAAGAATCTTGGTTTTGGAAAGAATGTGAGTCAGAAATGTTTTGAGATTGAAGCTTGGACTCACACAAGAGTTCCTTACTCATTTTCAGGACAGATGGTTGTTCATTATGAGGAGGTGGAACTGGGTAAGAATCTTGAAAATACTGTGGAATTGGAGAGGCCAATGTTTTCTGAAGTTGTTGCTCGGCCTTTTGTAGATTGGCTTCTATACTCTTTTGTAACTCAGATTTTTCTTCAATTGGTGGTTCAGAAAAAGGAGTATAGGAAGCGAAATCGGGGAATGAACATTGTGTAAATTGTGGACAATGTGAACATGGGGACAAGGAGGTTGAAAATTAAACTCGGGGGAGGTGAATCCCCATTGACTCTGTGACGAGTTGAAATTATTTTGGAAATTATAGTCATAAGAATGTGGGTACAGGTTGTATTGATTCGGATAAGGCCAACCCGGTGTATTTGGTTGGTGCATATTGTAAAAAACCGGGTTGGAATTATCCGAATCGAACGGGGTCGGTGTGAAATATGGATTCATATTCGGATTGAAAGATTATTATTGTTGAATTCCATTTCACAAATAATCACAAACAAAAAAAGAAAAATCAAACAACAAACAAAAAGAAAAGAAAAAATCAAAACCAAGCCTACAGTAGGGTTGACCTAGACCTAAACGACTCCTAACTGGTCGATTACCGGGGGAGGTTGTTGCTGGAATCCGACCACAAGCTAATCGGCCAGGTAGGGGCAAAATACGGTGGGAGGTATCCGTGCGTAAGCAACGGGCCTTAATTACGCCAAACCACGGTATCTTCGAAGCGTAACCTCTTAATCCCCACCTTAGACATCGATTTCACAAGAGTAAGATTCAAAACAAGTTCCACCCTCGGTCAATCTCTTAATGAGTCCGAGATGTCCCTAGGGGCCAACGTCTATCAATTTTTATTAAGGCTTGGGTTGTGTGAGTGGGGAGGTGATTTTTAGGCTAAGGAAGGGTGATTAAATCCCCACCTTATCTTGTATGGGTTTGCCTTAAGTTCAATTTGTGCAAGTGTGCAATATAGACAAGAATATAACACAAAGCGATAAATCACCCACGTGTTTGTCCTATGCTATATGCAATACCATATGTACACCTCAATCCAGATCACAACAACAGAACAAAATACAGTATATTGGAATTGAATTGACACGTGCCTAAATGCAAATGTCTAAGCCGTTTTAAAAGCGTCCAAATACCGTATTTTAGTTCTTTTAATTTATTATGGTGTGTAGGCAATCAAAGCAAGAAAGATAGCAGCACAAATCCACTAGCTATTATAAGATACACATCCCAGCACAACAAGATACACAATGATTACAAAATAGCCGCGTTTTCGCGGCAAAAGTCGCGTTTGCACGGCGGTTCTTTAGAATCTGGGTCCATGCTTTCTAGAGCAGGGAGATGCAAAGCTAGTGTTTATTCTGCAATGTTAAGCACCTGTAAAGAATGTCCTGCACACCAAAACAGAGAAGACAATGTTAACAAAAACGTGAAATCAAAACATTCCTTCCCCGGCAACGGCGCCAAAAATTGATGATCGGGGCGGAACCAGTACTCAAAAAGTGTGTTTTGTGAAATCAATATGAAAGCTCGTATATGTGCTAATGTACCCTCGATACTTCCGTTATAGCATTGACTCAACGGGTCGAATCCACAGGGAAGGGAGGCGATAGAAGCATTGACAGTTTTTATTCACGTTTTATGTTAACAGTTCTTCTTTGTTAAAAGAATGAAAAAGAAAGTGAAAAGAAAAGGAAAAGGAAATCCAGAATGTGGTAGGTGGAGAAGGCGATGAAAACGTCGATGTGAAAAACCAAAGGGAAGTGGTTTGGAAAACAAATTAGAAAAGAAGAAGAAGCTTATAGTAAAGAAGATGAAACAAGGGTGAACAAAGAGGATTGTAAAAACACCGATGAAAAGATAAAAGAATTGCTTTCTAAAACAAGATAAAAGAAAACTCATGGCTACTAACTACTAATTGATCCACTAACCATGCTAACCTCTTATTGATAGTTGCCTCACATTTGATCCTCGGCCATCACTAATCCTTGACTTCAAGAGACGATACAAAGCATGGCACATAGATGGTTCATCACATTCAAAACTTTGCAACAAGAGCAAGCTAATACAAACATTAAATCGTCAAACCATTAGAAGGAAGCATGAAATAAGAGAGAGTTAGCTTGGTTAGCAAGTTAGCAAGTTAGATGTTAGAACCCATCATCATGAGCCATCAATGGCTCTTGCAAGAACAAGGCCTTATAGAGGCTACCCGATTCATGTGGATTATCAAGTAAGTGGTTAGATGGTTAGTGGTCAGTAGTTAGATTGCCATGAGAAGAAAAGTTAGCAACACATCATGTAGAAGATTAAGGAGATTACATTGGAGAAGAAAGGAGGCACCTTTACATAGACTGTCACCATCTATTATATCAATCCCTCTCTATCTCTCTCTCTGAATCTCTCAGCCCAACTACAAGATCTAAAAAAGAAGAGAAAATACAAGATAAATGGAATGAAAAGCACCTACCTACACTAACCTAAAACATAGAGAAAATCAGAACCTACTCCTAAAAATGAAAACTACCTTCGTTTTGGCCCTGTACAGGGGTTTATATAGGCATAGGAACCCTCCAGAAGATGAGACGGGGCCACGCATCGAAAATCGACGCGTGGCTCCACTCTATTGCCGCGGAAACGCGGCTATTACCGCATTTTCGCGGCAATACCAGGGACGTAGGTCCCTGGTTTTTGTCAGAACATTCTTCTGACTTCCAGGGTCTTCTGGTATATCCCTTTTCTGTTAACTTCGTCCGAATATTCGTCTGACGTGCGCAAGAGTCTAGGTTCAACGTATCTTCTAGATGATCCCTTGCTTGGTCTCCAAGTAATGCGGATTTAATTACCCTAAATTGGGTTTAATTAGGCTCTTATTACTCCTTTGCCTTGAGCTTTGGATTTACCTGCAATAGAAACCAAAACACGGTTTAGACCGACAATTTATTCATAAATCGATGGGGAAATGCGATATAATAATGCATAATTGTAAACTAATCAGATAATTGTAAACTAATCAGATAATCACAAACCCAAAGCACAACCGCCTCTACACTAGAAGGATATGCACAAAACCAAAGTAAAAGAAAGATTAGAACTTGATGATCCCAATAGACCACAAACAACTCTTGGTGATCACAATAGACCACAAACTATATTTCCTACAAAAACAAGATCCTATAGATGTAGGTCACCTAGAGGGGGGTGAATAGGTGACTAACTAATCTAATGATGAATTAATGTGAAATTAAAACTATTTATGCAAACTAAAAACTATTAAGTTAAACACACAAGTATAACACAAGAGTGTAGCCGAATTCCCAGTGAAGGGCTCTGGACTATCTCCTCAAGATTCTTCTAGATAAGAGTTGAGGTGCCGCTATGGCTCTCTTGGTTGAATACAAGTGTGAGCAAACAATCCCAAGCATATATAAATTTAAGCACAATATATATCAAGCATGTAAATAGATAAGCAATGTAAGCATGCAAGATATAAACACAAATGAGAGATAGAGAGAGCAATCGCAAACACGGGAGATTTATTTCGAGGTTCGAGCACTCTACGTCCCCGCCTTCAACACTATGAAGGATTTCATCTAGAATCGATCCCACCGGAGCACTCGGTGCCGCAACACCTACAAGAAGTTCACACTAGAACTCCTAGATTCACTAGTCCCCTCACTTGTTCCCGCAAGAACAACACACGCAAGCACACTAGCTTGCCGAGGCTGCACCTCTACACCGAGCTCCCACAAGAACTCGAAACAACACAAACCCGCAAGTTCGCCTCCTCAAATACAAAGTAGAACACTTTGGTGATCACAACACTTTGATCACCTAAAGCACTCTCACAACAAAGGTCCCTATAGGATTGATATAGCAATGGATAGCTCAAGTGTGTGTGAGAAAACTAGGATTGAATTGGCGGTGAAAAACTCAAGAAATCTCTTTTGAAAACACTCTTGATAAACTCTCTTTTGATATAGAAATATTGGCTCTAAAACAAGTGGAGATAAACACTTAGTAAGGTAGAAAAAACTAGCTTGAAAACTCTCCAAAAATCTTATGAAAAACAGCCCAAAACATCCCCAATTTATAGGCCTAAAAAATATAGCCATTGGGGTCCAACTTAGCAGGATTCCCTGCAGTCGGTCGACCGGGGCCAGATCCAGAGAGCAGAGCTCTCTGGCGGTTGACCGGGTCGGTCGACTAGCCCTCCAGCCAAATGTAGTCGTGCACGTTTGTGCACATCAGTCGACCGTCCGGTCGACCGACTTCTGGCTTGGTCGACTGACAGAAGGCCAGGTCAAACATTTTTAGGGATTAAAACTTGGTCTTTTTACCTTTAATAAAATCCCATAAATTCTCATAAATTCTACAAAAATAAGTTCATTGATATACTTTGATATATAAACATGTTTGATTAAAAATCAAAACATATTATAACTTTTTGAACTATTTTTGTGATATAGAAATTTTGGCTTAAACAAAAATCTGTATTTTTCAAAAACAATCTCCAAATTGAAAATGATTTTTCCAAAGATTCTCTAAATACAAAAATAAGATATTTTAAATACTTTTGAAGCTTAGTGTGTATGGATATGATCCACTACACATATGAGATGAAATATCTATGTTTTTGATAATAAGCTCTAAAATAAGTCTTGATAAAACACAAGTATATGTTGAAGCTTAAAAACCAAACCGGTATTTTCTAAAACAAAAACTCTCTCATGAAAACATATATAAATTTTGTGTTTGTGTGTGTGTGTATATGAACTTGAGCAATTCTCCAACTAATCTCTCCTTTACATTTTAACTAAAAACAAAATCTTGACACTTACAAAACCCGACACAAGTCTTCTGAAAATCTTCTCTTGAAAATCTTCTTCTCCTTCTTGACTTGGTTCAAACTTTGATCCAATGAGCTAGACTCCTCTTGAGTACTTGATTGAATCTTGATGCGCGAGCTTTTGAATCACCACGTGCTAGCTCCAAAACTTGACTTTAAATCTTTTGTTGAAGCTAAACACCTACTAAGATCTTGATCAAATATCTGAGGCTAATTAAACACAAGATCATTAGTACTATAACTACATGAGTTAATCATCATCAAAACTAGAGCGATGGGCCTCTGGGCCAACAATCTCCCCTTTTTTGATGATGACAAAACTCATGGAGTTATATATGCATGGATTAAAGATAAGTTTCATAGAAGCTCCCCCTTAACTCATGCATAGTAACAAACATAAATATATGCAATGAAGTGCACTAAAACATATATGCATAAACACGGAGATAAACATGCATAAACTCATCAAATACTTCTCTCCCTTTTTGTCAAAAACAAAACATATACGCATAGACATATATTCATATAAACTCATCTGAATCCTTCTCCCCCTTTTTGTATAAAACAAGGAAATGAAAGAAACATGCATATATAAACTCATCAAATACCTCTCCCCTTTTTGTCAATTCATCAATAAAGGGGTGAAAACAAATTGAACAATAAAATATATATGCGATATACATTCATGAAGAAGAGATACGTTAAGTTAGCTCCCCCTGCATAAATGCATTACATGAAGAAGGGATGACAAAACCCTAACTCACATAAAGCATAATATACAATGTATAAGTGGAGATGTTAAGCTCCCCCTACACATGTGTATCAATAAGAAGAGATGTCAAGCTCCTCAATATAAGATACACTCAACATGAATCTATATATAGAAGAGATGTTAAGCTCCCCTTGCATATAGACAATACATATCAAAACATTTTTAAATCACTTTAAAACAAATTTTGAAATCTCTTAAGTCAACATAACAAATTTGAGATACCATTTGTAAATAAACAAAATTTTAAGATACCAATAGTAGATTTTTTATAGCAATTGAAATTTTGATAGCAATAGAAGATGAAACATTGTATACCAATTGAAATTGAAAATTTTTGATACCAATTAAAAATGAAACATTATAAATTTTGATACCAATTAAAAGGTAAAATAGGAAGTATATTTTGATATCAATTGAAATACCACTTGAAAATAAATGCATAAGCTCATTAAGATACCAATTAACATTTAGAAATTAGTCAAGCTTAGTATAAAACATATTTTGTGCTTTAAACATGTAAATATTATAAAACAAGCACAATCAAATCATATATATGTATGAAAAAGAAAATACCAATTGAAATTGATATTATTTGAAATTAGAAGCATACATATATAGAAAACATTATAAGTATACAAAAATAGAATTTTCATGAAGTTCATGTGTATTACTCATAACTATCCACCCTATTCATGCACAAGTTAAAAGATTTTCAATTTAGAGCATACAAGGCATGGTCACCCAACCATCCGCCCTTAGGTTGGTAGGGTTTTCAAAAATAAGAGTTTGAAAATATTTTAGTATAGTTTGAAAACTCTACCAATTGAAGAATAAATAACTAGTTTAAAGTAAACTTTGGAAAACTGGTTAAAAATCCTTCAAATATGAAATCAAATCATGTATATCTCATGAAACATACTAAATACACGAAAATTGACACTCGAAATCTATAAAGCTCAAAAATTCTCATGAAAATAATATCATTAGTAAAGAAATGAAGTGTGAGTGCACAAGAATCATATGAATAGCATATTCTGAAAATAGTTAATGAGGCTCAAAACAAACATGAAATACTTTTGATCAAAAACATGTAAATTACAAAAATGTATTTTTATTAAATACAAACTTCAAGGTATATGTATGTTTTATCCAAAACTAGAAATATGCATGCATGTCCCAAACACAAAAGAGTACACAATAGTATTTCATGAAGGCAAGAGACTCAAGGGTATACATGTATATTTATTTATTTAGATAAGAATAACATATACATGAATCAAAACATATACAAAATAGGGAAAACATATATAAATGAAAGAATCATCAAATCTATGTTATACATGTACATGTAATGAGTACAAATGAGTAATGAAACACAAACATATAAGAATCAAATGTTGCTCATTACTTGTACAAGTATATACACAAGTTTTAATGAGAAATTCATCTAAACAAGTATTCTCTTCATGAAGTGGAAACCAAAATATGATCATAAAAACATGCTAAAAATTATTAATGTAAAAGCATGTAAACAAAAGAGAGTTTAGAGATAGTTACCAAACAATAAGAACTATACTCTAAGTCTCCAAAACATGGTGGTCCTCCCACCAAACTTCCTTGATAGTGGTGCATCAATTGTAGTGTCCATCAAGCTCACGCATCCACCACCAAGGCACTAACCCTCTCATATCATGTGAGAGCCCACACCTATATCGAATACAAGAGGTGGGGATTTTGGTACCCATTTTCTTTTGCACGGGAGTTAGCATTATTTGGAACCCAAACATTTTTATTAGCAAAATTTATAGAATTTACCTTATCATAACAAAACTTTGCTAAATGGCATTTGCGGTCGCAATGTGTACATTTGTACACTCTAGCATGCCTATGAGAATGAGTGTGATCATGTTGTGCAAAGTGTGCATATGTATGCCGTGGGTGATGTGCATGAACATGTGGAGCTTGTTTCTTTTGAAATAAGGTTTCCAATCTAGAATGGTTAAATACACAATTGCTCAAACTTGAGCTCAAGCAATCTATTCTATTTTTCAAAATTTTAATCTCATTTTATCAATGGTTGCATGAAGAGCATGGCAAGTATGACAATCAACAACCTTTTTCTTTTTAGAAATGTTTTCTTTTTCTTTTGAAACAAAATTTCTTTTAAAGAATTGTTTTCATCCAAAGCAATTTTCTTTCTTTTTCCACCAAAATGATTTTATTTTTCAAAGAATTATTCCCTTCACAAATATCATTTAATTTAGAAAATAAGAAAATATTCTCCTTTTTCAACAATTCATTTTCTTTAGAAATGTTTTCAAATTTATTTTGAAAAGAATCTTTTTCTTCTAAATAGAATCATATTTCTTTTTCAATCTTTTATTATCCTTTTTAAGCAAATCATATTTTTCAAGAAGTTGTTGACAAAAAGAGGCAATTTCATCATAAGACATGTCAATATCTTCTTCTAACTCAGATCCGGAATTTATCTCAAGGGGGTTATCCCCTTGGACCATGTAGCATAAGTTGGAAGCATTACTTCCATCATCCGAGTCACTCCCCGCATCATATTGCGTTTGTTCGCCAAGGGAGACTATTGTGTTTCATACTACAAAAGCCGATTCAAAATTAGAAACCCAAGATAAATATTCATCGTTTAGGGTTGACTTTAAAGCATGGATGGCTTTTGAGTTAGCCTCAAGATACTTGCTATTATTAAAGTATGAATTCTTAATGGTAGCAAGATAAACATGGATGCCTAGGGCTTTGAGGTACATGGACATCTTAACTTTTCAAGTTTGGATGTTAAGAATGTCAAACATGGGAGGTGTCATGAAATCCATGTATGTGTAAATAAATATTGTAATTAGCTAAAAATGAGGATCTTTAACTCTAGATTGTTAGACTCAAATCAAGAGCACTAAGCTCTGATATCACTTGTAGGTCACCTAGAGGAGGGTGAATAGGTGACTAGCTAATCTAATAATGAATTAATGTGGAATTAAAACTATTTATGCAAACTAAAAACTATTAAGCAAAACACACCAAGTATAACACAAGAGTGTAGTCGAATTCCCGGTGAAGGGCTCTGGACTATCTCCTCAAGATTTTTTCTAGATAAGAGTTGAGGTGCCGCTATGGCTCTCTTGGTTGAATACAAGTGTGAGCAAACAATCCCAAGCATATATCAATTTAACCACAATATATATCAAGCATGTAAATAGATAAGCAATGTAAGCATGCAAGATATAAACACAAGTGAGAGATAGAAAGAGAGCAATCGCAAACACGGGAGATTTGTTTCGAGGTTCGAGCACCCTTGCTTTACGTCCCCACCTTCATCACTATGAAGGATTTCATCTAGAATCGATCCCACCGGATCACTCGGTGCCGCAACACCTACAAGGAGTTCACACTAGAACTCTTGGACTCACTAGTCCCCTTACTTGTTCCCGTAAGAACATTACACGCAAGCACACTAGCTTGCTGAAACCACACCTTTACACCGAGCTCCTACAAGAACACGAAACAATACGAACCCGCAAGTTCGCCTCCTCAAATACAAAGTAGAACACTTTGGTGATCACAACACTTTAATCACCTAAAACACTCTCACAATAAAGATCCCTATAGGATGATATAGCAATGGAAAGCTCAAGTGTGTGTGAGAAAACTAGGATTGAATTGGTGGTGAAAAACTCAAGAAATCTCTTTTGAAAATACTCTTGATAAACTCTCCCTTTGATATGGAAATATCGACTCTAAAATAAGTGGATATAAACATTTAGTAAGGTAGGAAAAACTAGCTTGAAAACTCTCCAAAAAATCTTATGGAAAACAGCCCCAATTTATAGGCCTAAAAAATATAGCCGTTGGGGTCCAACTCAACAAGATTTTCTTCTGTCGGTCGACCGGCCGGTCAAACACCACCAGTCGGATTTCCGACTGTTATGCCACTGGTCGACCGCCCGGTCGACCGAGGCCTGGATACAGAGAGCAGAAGCTCTCTGCCGGTCGACCGCCCATCGACCGGGGCCAGATCCAGGTGCAGAGCTCTCTGGCGGTCGACCGGGTCAGTCGACTGGCCCTCCAGCCAAATGTGGTCGTGCACGTTTGTGCACATCGATCGACCGCCTAGTCGACCGACTTCTGGCTCGGTCGACCGTGCGGTCGACCGACAGAAGGCCAGGTCAAACTTTTTTAGGGATTAAAACTTGGTTTTTTTACCTTTAATAAAATCTCATAAATTCTCATAAATTTTATAAAAAAAAGTTCATTGATATACTTTGATATATAAACATGTTCGATTAAAAATCAAAACATATTACAAACTTTTTGAACTATTTTTGTGATTTAAAAATTTTGGCTTAAACAAAAATCTGTATTTTTCAAAAACAATCTCCAAATTAAAAAATGATTTTTCCAAATCTTCTCCAAATACAAAAACAAGATATTTTAAACTCTTTTGAAGATTAGTGTGTATGGATATGATCCACTACACATATGAGATGAAATATCTATGTTTTTGACAATAAGCTCTAAAATAAGTCTTGATAAAACACAAGTATATGTTAAAGCTTAGAAACCAAACCGGTATTTTCTAAAACAAAAACTCTCTTATGAAAACACATATAAATTTTGTGTGTGTGTATATATGAACTTGAGCAATCCACCAACTAATCTATCCTTTACATTTTAACTAAAAACAAAATCCCGACACTTACAAAACCCGACACAAGTTTCTGAAAATCTTCTCTTGAAAATCTTCTTCTCCTTCTTGACTTGATCCAAACCTTGATCCAATGAGCTAGACTCCTCTTGAGTACTTGATGCAATCTTGATGCGCGAGCTTTTGAATCACCACGTGCTAGCTCCAAAACTTGACTTTAAATCTTTTGTTGAAGCTAAACACCTACTAAAATCTTGATCAAATATCTGAGACTAATTAAACACAAGATCATTAGTACTATAACTACATGAGTTAATCATCATCAAAACTAGAGCGATAGGCCTCTGGGCCAACAATAGATAGGATAGAGATGATAGCTCAAGTGTGAGAAAACAAGGTGTTGGGAAAATAAATCACAAAGAAAAATTCTTGGGAAAAATACAAGATAGATATCAAATGAAAGATCAAAAATAATTCCCAAAGACTCTTTTTTCTTGATTTTTTCAACCTTTGAAAACAATAAAAGATAAATCTTTTTGCATAAAACTCTTCAAAAACTTGCTGCTAAAACATTTGTATAGATGGAAATTTTGCTCTCTAAATTCTTGTAAAAAACAACTCAAGATATGGCTATTTATAACCTCTCAAACAATATAACCGTTGGCAGCTAGAAAATCCCAGAATGCCCTTCCGATCGACTGGTCCAACGGTCATATTTCTGACCGTTGTGCCTCCGGCCCGTCGACCGAGACAGCCTGTCGGTCGACCGCCCGGTCGACTGGCAGTACCTGAGAGTGGGTACTTTTCAGTCGGTCGACCGCGCGGTCGACCGCGCGGTCGACCGGCCAACTTGGCTAGTCCTGTGCACATCTCCGTGCACATCAGTCGACCGACCACTGGTCCGATCGACCGTTCGGTCGACCGCCAGCAGTATCTGGCTGCTATTTCAGAACTTGAAATTTAAACATTTTAACTCCAATAAAATTCCATAAAATCCTATAAATTTCACAAAAATAAGTTCTTATTAAATATTTGAATAACAAATATGTGTGACCAAAAATCAACACGTATTACAAACTATTTGAATCATTTTAGTGATATAAATTATTTGGTCTTAAACAAAAATCGAATTTTTCAAAACTTGAATTCTGAACTGAAAATCCGTTTTCTCCAAAACTTGTCTAAATATAAAACAAGATATTTAGACTCTTTTGAAGCATAATGTGTATGGTTAGAATCCAATACACATGTAATAGATGTATCTATGTTTTTGACATAAAATTCAAAATAGGTTTTGTTTAAATACAAAACTCCAAACACATGAAATAGAACATCAAAATAAGTTTTTCCAAATATGTGAAGTATAGATGTATATAGATGAAATCCAATATACATTAAACCATATAAACTTATTTTGATTCTATCTATTCATGAAAATCATATATATGTCTATATAAAATCCAAAACTGGTTAAACCGAAAACCAAACATATTGAACTTGTGTGTGTGTGAACTTGAACATATCAACACTATCTATCTTTACACAAGATCTAATCAAACCGAAGTCTTCTTGTAGAACTCCTTCTCCAAGTCAACTTGATCCAAACACGATCCAAAGAGCTGGACTCCAACCTAGTGATAGATGCGATCTTGACGCGCGAGCTCTTGAATCTACATGTGTTAGCTTCCCAAAACTCTTTTGTTGAAGCTAATCACCTACTAAGATCTTGATCAATAACTGAAACTATATAAATACAAGATCATTAGTAAACTATAACTACATGAGTTAATCATCATCAAAACTAGAGTGATGGGCCTTTAGGCCAACAATCTCCCCCTTTTTGATGATGACAAAACTCATAGAGTTATATATGCATGGATTAAAGTTAAGCTTCATAGAAGCTCCCCCTTAACTCATGCACAGTAATAAACAATAAGGATATTCAATAAAGTGCAAAACTAAAGCAAAACATATATATATATATATATATATATATATATATATATATATATATATATATATATATATATATATATATATATATATTAACAAAGATATAAACATGCATATATAAACTCTCAAATTCTTCTCCCCCTTTTTGTCAATTCATCAACAAAGGGGTGAGGACAATCAAACAATAAAGATGTATATGCGATATACATTCATGAAGAGGAGAGACGGTAAGTTAGCTCCCCCTGCATACATGCATTATGCGAAGAAGGAGTGACTAGACCCTAACCCACATAAAGCATAATATATAATGTATAAACGGAGATGTTAAGCTCCTCCTACACACGTGTACCACATAAAAAAGAGAGGTCAAGCTCCTCAATATGTGTAATACACTTCAACATGAATCTATATATAGGGAAGATGTTAAGCTCCCCTTTCATATAAGCAAATCATATCAACAAATTTTGAAACCACTTTTTAAAAACAAATTTGAAATCTCTTGAAGTTAACAAAATGAATTATGATACCAATGAAATCAAATTGTAGTTGACAAATACAAAAGTTGGTACCACTTGTAAAAATAAATTTTAAGATACCAATAGTAGATTTTGATACTAATTGAAGGTGAAACATGAAGTATATTTTTATATCAAATAAATGCCAATTGAATACCAATTGAAATCAATGTATAAGCTTGTAAAAATACTAATTAACATTTGGAATAAAATCAAGCTTACCATAAACATAATTTGTACTTTAAGAATGTAAAGATATTGTAAAACAAGCACAATCAAATCATATATATGTATATATGAAAATGGAAATACCAATTGAAATTGATATTAATTGAAATTTGAAGATATATATATAAGAAAACAAATATGAGTATACAAAAATGAAATAACATAAAGATCATGTGTATAATTCATATATATAACTCATACCTATTACCCTATTCATGCACATGATAAAAGATATTCAATAAGGGTACACAAAGTATGGTCGCCCAACCATCCGCCCTTGGAAGGTAAGGATTTTCAAAATTCATGATTTGAAAATATTTTAGTATAGTTTGAGAAACTCTACAAATTGAAGAATAAGGACTAGCTTTAAAGATAATTTTGAAAACTAGTACAAAATCCTTCAAAACATGAAACTGAATCATATATTCCATGAAAACATAAAAATCACATAATAATTGACACTAAAAGTCTATGAAGTGCATATATGCTCATGAAACAAAAATCATGAGTAAACATCAAACATAGAGTGTAAGAATCATGTAATCAACAAAATCATGGAAATAAGGCATTGAAGCTCAATGAAATTCCTTTATAAACATGAAAAATATAAAAATTTAATTTTCATCAAATAATATAAGCTTCAAGGCATATGTATGTTTTGTCTAAACTAGAAGTATACATACATATCCCAAATATAAGTGAGTCCATAATACAATTTTGCTTGAAAAGCTAGTGACTCTAAGATAGACATGTATATCTAATAGTTTTAGACAAAATTAACATATACATGAAGATAAATACATTTTTGAGAAAATATGTACAAAAATAGAGAAAATAAGTATAAATGAAAGAATCATCAAAACTAGGTTATACATGTACATGTAATGAGTACAAATGAGCAATGAGACACAAACACATAAAAACCAAATGTATCTCACTACTTGTACAAGTATATACACAAGTTTTAACGAAAAGTTTCATCTAAACATATAATTAAAATATGAAGTGCAAAAAACATCAACAAAACATGATCATAGGAAAATACACGTGTTTTAGAGATGGGATATACACAATAGCCAAACTATAGTGAGAACGCAAAAATAGTAGTCCATATAAATATGGGTGTATCTCAAGTACTAGTTATGTATATCTCAAGTCTAATATCATTGTATTTAATCATAATGAACATGGAAAACACGAAACCAATATATGCTAAAAATATTCATATAAAATCATGTAAACAAGATGGGAGTTAGAGATAGTTACCAAAATCATTAGGGCTAATCTCTAGATCTCCAAACCATCGTGGTCCTTCCACCAAACTTTTCTTGAAAGTGATGCATCCAAAAGTGTCACCATTTAGCTCGGAACGCATCCACCATCAAAGCACCAATACCCTTGATTAGTCTACAATTATGCATTATTATATCGCATTCCCACCGATTTATGAATAAAATGTCGGTCTAAACCGTGTTATGGTCTCTCTTGCAGGTAAATCAAGAGTTTAAGGGCAAAGGAGTAATAAGAGCTAAATTAAACCCATTTTTGGGTAATTAAATCCGCATTACTTGGAGGCCAAGTAAGGGATCTTCTAGAAGATACGTCGAATCTAGACTCTTGTGCACGTCAGACGAATATTCGGGCAAAATTACCAGAATTGGAATATACCAGGAAGCTCCCCGAAGCGCCACGGATTCCCGCACCAAAACTAGGGACTTTTGTCCCTGGTATTGCCGCGGATCCGCGGCAATTACCACTGATCCGCGGCAATATGATGGGGCCACGCGTCGATTTTTGACGCGTGGCCCCGTCTCGTCTTCCAGAAGTCTCTTCGCCTATAAATACCCCTGCATAGGTCCAGAACGAAGCAGTTTTTGGATTTTAGGCTAGGTTTCTATGTTTTAGTGTAGTGTAGGTAGGTGTTCTTCATTTCATTTCTTTGTATTTTCTTTTCTTTTTAGATCTTGTAGTAGGTGTAGGCTGTCTAAAAGTCACTAAAAGACAAGCCAATAAAAGCAGAGTCTCAAGTTCTAGACGCAAGGTATCGACACCCGCGTCTCAGCATCAAGGCGCGTTGGCTCGACACCCGCTTCTCAGCAACAAGGCGCGTTGGCTCGACACCCGCGTCTCAGCAACAAGGCGCGTTGGCTCGACACCCGCGTCTCAGCAACAAGGCACGTTTGCTCGACACCCGCGTCTCAGCAACAAGGCGCGTGGGTCTAAACCCGCGCCTCAGTTGTAACCACCCGGATTACGGGGCCAGTCACGCACAAGTAGCGGGAAGTGGCCCCTCATTGTGGAGCATTTTCAGGGGGCACGTTCACCCCTGGGACCTCTATAAATAGCCTTGTTTGCATCAACAAGGGGGGTAAAAAAAGAAAAAGGGATCAGGCATCAAAGAGGAGATCATCAACAAAAAGAGAGAGAGAAGACTCTTCAGCAAGCTTGCCGCGTACCAGCTGCTCTTTGCTTACCTTCTCTTTGAGAGTTTTGGTAGACAGAGCTGTGTTACTCCCTCTACCAGCCAAAGAGAAGATCCCCTGACGATCCCGACGGTCATCCGGTCAACGGAGAACAAGATTCACTCTCCACCGCCACACGAAGAACCCAGCATTAAACAAAGGGGGGATTCAAGATTCAACATCCTCCCTCCCTTGTAACTGGAAGGAAAAGTCTGGTTGTAATAGTTTCATTTGATTCAAGGAAATCTTTACACCCATCACTATCTCTTTCTTTCCGGCGCGTACAAGAGATGGCGACTCCGCTGGGGACTACATTTGTCACTGAGGAGCAAATAGTGGCGCAGGATGACGTCCACCATAAGGGGAAGATGGTCGAATCGCTCGTTGTCGAGTTCGACCAGGCGAAATACGAAGAGTTACTCTCTTCCGGCTCCAAGAGCCCAAAGACCCGCGTCTGCCGCCGGGTCTCGACAGGGAATGGCCTCGAGGCCCGATCTGTGGCTTTCTCGAGCTCCCCTGCTGCCGACTGTGCCAAGCAAGGTACACGCGCCAACGCCTCTCAGAAGGCCCGCGTGGTCCCAGGCACATCTGCCTTTGCAACCAACCGCGTTGCACAGAACACCCGCGTCAGCGTCTCTCAGGAGACCCGCGTGGTTAAAGTCCCTGATGTTCAACATCAGGATGTTGTTGGTCTCTCTCCACCTCCTCGACGCAATCGAAACGCTGAGCGTCGACAGAGGAGACGTGCGCGTCAGCTGCAAGTTGGAACCGTTGGTTGTCCAACTGAGGCTGGACGCGACGTACAATCTCGCGCCTTGCCCGCGCCACGTCCAGTACGTGAAATCCGCGTTTGGCGCCCCAAACGCGAGATTTTTTCAGTTAGGTCCTCTGAGGACCAACTCACCAAACGCCAAGATGAGACCTCTGCGCCTCGTCAAGCGCAAGAGGCACGAGCCCATAGGCGTGGGGCCCAGCAGCCCATCCTCTCTCAAGTGTCTCTGCTCCGACACACCAAACAGCAACGCGACAGGCACGTTTTGTCTCAACAGAGACGCCAGACGCGCGCTGAACAGCTGCGGCGCAAGAACCGCGTCCCTGATGCCTGCGTCCAGGCTGACAGCACATGGATGCCTCCCGTCTTCGACGTTGCGAGGCTAATCTTTTCAATCCCCCTCCCATGGATTTGAGGGATTATCTGACGAAGAAAAGATGTGCCAATCAGGCCACTTCGTCGTGTTGCTGCCAACGGCTCATCCATATGCTCTCTGAGTGCCGTTGCGGATCAGGCGTACATCAGCAGTCTTTAGTCAGACAGCTGACCCTGATTCCCCCGTCAGCTAAAAGAAGACGCTCCCACAGAAGGAGAACCTTTTCTGACGTTGAGTACCCGGAGCTCACTGTGAATATGACAAGCAGGAACAAGGAAAAACAACTTGCAGTCAGCTCAGATGAGTCCGAGTCTGACTCTGAACCGGAAGGGGTGTATCGACACACTCGAACCCGGACGGGGGCCATTCCCCCAGTTGACTATAATGCCTTAGCCCGCGGCGTTGAAGTGAACGATTCTCACTCCGCCGTAGCGGAATCTAGGGCTTCGAACTCTTCCGTCGAGAAGGAGACCTCCGCTTACATGACAGGCACTCCTGAGGAGACGGCTAGACGTTTAGAGCAGATCCAGAAGGCGCAAATGGATATGATTCTTTCTCAGCAGGAATCTATCGACTCCCTCAAGCAGGCAATTGCACAGCTGCTCGAAGACAGGAGGAAATCTCCTCCTAAAAAGTCAAAGGGCAAAAGGAGAGAGGGAGAAAGCTCATCTTCCGAACCTTCTGAGGAGACACGGCGATCTGCTGCGGATTCGCCCAAATCCTCGTCGCAAGTAAAAGGCGACCAAGACCAGGGAAAGGCTCATGCTAAAAGAATGAGTCAATTGGAGCAACGCATCGAGGCCCTCACCAACCGTAAAGGCCTCCAAGAAGCGGGAGTGGTCCGGCCCTATCCGGCTGAGTGGGACTTAGTTCCATACCCTCCTAAGTTCAAAGCTCCGACCCTCCAAGCATTCGACGGGAAGGGGTCACCCAACCAGCACATCTACTACTTCAAATCCAAATCGGGAATGTAGTAGACAACGATGCTATCCTGGCGCGTCTGTTCATCGGTACCCTGAAAGGGTTGGCCTTTGAATGGTTCATGAAGCTCCCAGAAGGTTCTATCAAGAACTGGGGCGATCTTGAGAAGCTGTTCTTAACACGCTTCTTCGAAGATGACTCCGAAGTCACGATGCCCACCCTTTTGGCTACCAAACAGCGGAAAGGGGAGTCCGTCAAATCTTTCGTGGAAAGATTTCGGAACATGGCACTCCGGTGTCCAAGCGGTATGACCCAGGCCACCCTGTGGAAACATGCCGCCACAATCTCCAAACCTCACTCCTTGCTCAAATAGGAGTTGCTGAAAGCCGCACCTGGAAGCAATTAGTCCAACAAGGTGAACAGGCTGAGGAGATTGTCGCCCGCGTCAGAGCGGAGGAAGGTAAGCCTAGGCCGGAAAGATCGACAAGGCGTGCGCCAGACACATCCCTCCAAACAAAGCGGAAGGATAATTTGGCAACGGAGACCAAATCTCCCGCCAAACCTCAATCAGGCAAGGCGAGTGGCTCTTCAAGTCAGCCTCGCGCCAACAAGCAATATTCCTTTAAGGAGGAACATGTCGATTCACTCTTCAAACTACTTAACAAGAGCAATCGACTGAAACTCCCTGAAGCTAGGCTCCCAGAGGAAGTCGGCAAGACCGACAATCCCAACTACTGCATGTATCACAGGATGTTGGGACACCCCACCAAAAGCTGCTACGTCTTCAAGGACATCCTTCAGGCTCTGATTGACGCGGAGGTGTTAAAGCTCCGACCAGAGCAGAAGAAGGTGACGGCTAATGTGACGTCGGTTCTCCAGTTCGGAAGACAACCCCCAACGCCTGCGGGGGTAACTCCTGTTCCGAGAGGAGAGTTAAGAGTGGTCAACACAGACCCTCACCAGCAGTAAGAGAAAGGCTTGGTACCCGTCCCTACACCTCAAGGGGAAATCATGTGGGTCCACCCTGACCTTGTCGATGCACGGCAATGGACTACTGTGACCAACAGGAAATCCAAAGGCAAGGCAAAAGCCTCGTCTTGCAACGTGGTATGCGCCTCTTCCCGAGAAGCGGAGACTGATATCCCTTCACTGACCGACTCAGAGGAGGGAAACGATAGTCTTGGCCCCAGAGCCCAACCCACCAATGGCGGGAAACCCGTTCAGGACAGGTGTACTTGAAACAGTACGGCGAGACGGCAGTAGCCCCTCCACAACCAACTGCGGAGCCAGTCAGGCCCTCCACAAAGCCACCTGTGGAGAAGCAGAAGGAGACTCGATTTTCTCGAGCCCTTCAAAAGGGCATCGCGGAAGGATCTTCGGCACCTTACCGCTTTGATGTCCTGGCTCAGTTGGCCAACATTCCGGCACGCATTACCTTGTATGAACTTCTTAGACTATCAAAGTCTACCAGGGAAGCTCTGCAAGAAGCTCTGGCAAATGCTGAGGTCTTTGTGACCCAGGTGCCGAAGGAGGAAGATGTAGAGGATTGCCTCCACACCTCCCAGAATGCCCCCTGCATCACCTTCACGGCAGATGATATGCAGGTTAAAGGGAAGCATGATCGACCCTTGTACTTCACAGGGTATATTGGATCGTCTGAGGTGAACCGCATCCAGGTAGATCCAGGGTCCGCGTTGAGCATCTTGCCTCGCCGAGTCATGCAACATCTCGGCATTCCTACCCATCGTTTGAGCCCTACCCAGACGACTATCTATGGGTTCAATGCCAACCAGACCCGTCCGATGGGGAAGATCAAGCTCAGATGTCAGATTGGAAGCCTCAAGTCGGAAGTGACATGCTACATCATCGACGCTGACACTTCCTACAATCTATTGCTGGGACGACCGTGGATTCACCGCAACTCCATCGTTCCCTCCACCCTCCACCAAGTCATGAAGTACATTGACGAGAGTGGAAAGGTGCAGACGTTGATCGCCGAAAGGTATCCGTTCAAAGGGGTCGAGAATTATTTCACCGACTCTTTGTTGTACCAAGATCCGGGGGAGACGGATGAAGCCCCGCAACCAGAGCAGCCAGACTCTGGTAATGAGGCTGACACTGAGCCTGAAAAAGAAGAGTGCCTGTGGGAGTTAGAACCGCTTGTAACGGACACTAATAAGCCCGATGTCGATAATACCACCGATGATGTAGGCGGTTGGTATATTAATGAAGATTTAGATTTTGCGTATTTTTCTGTGTGTGCTTCTGATTCAATACCGTCAGATACTAGCACTGATATAGATGACGATCTCTGGTCGGCAATGGGTGCCTTGACATCATTGCATGTACCAGTGAAATCGTCCTTCGAGACATACCAAGACAATGGTAATGCGCAAGAATCTATATTCATGGTTCCAGCAAGACGGAAAGGCCAAAAACCAATTCTTTTTGGGCGAATCTCGTCTGAACCAACGCCCCGCGACGAATCGGAAGGCGAGGAAGAATCACCTCAGTTCGATCATTACGAACCAAAAGCACTCAAAATGATGAGATGCATGGGGTACGACCTGACCAACAAACCCGGGTTGAACTTCGGCAAAGGAAGGAGGACGTTGCTTCAATCCTTTGTGCCGAAAGGGAAGGCCCCCGATTATTATCATCGGACGCGCCGGGGGTTGGGCTACGTATCAACTCCGGTCCCATCAGCCTCCGATCCTCAAGAATCGTCGAGCAACGATTACTCTTCAGACACATCATCTTGGGAGTCAGATGTCAGTGTCGGCAACATCTTCAAGGAACTTTCAGTGAACATGGTTTCGACAAGCCACCTGGAAGATGGAAATGAAGAAATGATCCAATCTGATACAGACCCTTGGATCAAACATTTAAATGCTCTTTGGGATACCCGCTTTGAACAACGCGAGCCACCCACAGAAGATAAGGTTGTTCAGATCAACCTAGGAGATGAGGCTAACCCTAAGCCCATCTTCATAAGTGACGGCCTGTCACCTTCGGAGAAGAAGGATCTAATATCTCTTGTACAAGAGTATATAGACGTCTTCGCCTGGAATTATGAGGACATGCCAGGACTTGATCCTCAAGTGGCCATGCACCGCCTCAACATCAATCCGGACGTAAAGCCTGTCAAACAACAGCAGCGACGGTTTCGCCCAGAAATAATGGAGGCAATTCAATCAGAAGTCAGAAAACTTATTGATTCTGGCTTCGTCAGGGAAGAACAACATCCCGACTGGGTAGCCAACATCGTCCCCGTCTCCAAGAAGAACGGGAAGATCCGGATTTGCATCGACTTCCGCGACCTAAACGAGGCCTGCCCCAAGGACGAATTCCCATTGCCGATCACAGATGTCATGATTGACAATACTTGTGGATTCGAACGAATGTCCTTCATGGACGGATTCTCAGGATACAATCAAATCAAAATGTATCCTGATGACGAAAAGCATACCTCCTTCAGAACACCTCTAGGGGTATATTGCTACACCGTCATGCCCTTCGGACTGAAAAATACAGGGGCAACATACCAAAGGGCCATGAACGCCATTTTCCATCAGCAGATACGCAAAACGGTGGAATGTTATGTTGATGACATCGCGGTAAAAAAGCCGCACTAAAGGTGATCACATAGCGGACCTGAAGGTGGTCTTCGACATCATGCGGGCTCATCAATTGAAGATGAATCCCACAAAGTCCTTCCTGGGGGTGGCCAGTGGCAAATTCTTAGGATTTTTTGTAACATCCACCGGAATTCACTTGGACCCGAAAAAGGTTCGCGCTATCCAGGAGATGCAACCCCCGAGAAATCTCAAAGAACTCAGAGGATTGCAGGGACGATTGGCGTACATCCGTAGGTTCATCTCAAACCTCTCCGGAAGATGCCAACCCTTTGCTAAGCTAATGAAGAAGGGTGTCTCATTCATTTGGGATAACGCTTGCCAACAAGCGTTCGAGGAAATCAAGCAATACCTCACCCAACCACCAGTCCTTGCAGCTCCAGTAGCCGGAAAGCCGTTTCTGGTGTACGTCCGAGCAATGGATCATTCTTTGGGAGCTCTACTAGCTCAGAATGACGATCAGGGACGTGAGCAAGCAATCTACTATCTGAGTAGAACAATGATCGGAGCCGAACATCGGTATAACCCGATCGAGAAGGAATGTTTGGCACTGGTGTTCGCTATCCAGAAAATGCGACACTATCTGGTAGGCCAAACTATAAGCGTCATATCAAAAGTCAACCCCCTGAGGTTACTTATGACTAAACCTTCATCGCTAAATGGCCGACTGGCAAAATGGGCCATATTGCTCTCCCAATATGAGATGCGCTTTTTACCACAAAAGGCCATTAAGGGACAAGCAGTCGCGGATTTCCTAGCTGGGCACCCAGATCCGAGGGCAGCCAAAGTTACGAGGATCTCCCAGATGAAGTGGCCGAAGTCTGTTTGACTCAGACATCGTTTGAAAGTCAAGTGTGGCAACTCTTCTTTGACGGTGCATCCAGAACAAGCCCAAAGGACACATAGTAGCAGGGGTAGGAGTAGTACTCGTTTCCCCACAGAACTATGTGATTCCTCGAGCTGTCTCGTTAACCGAGCCTTGCTCCAACAATGTAGCGGAGTACAATGCTCTTTTGATTGGGATGCAATTCACCGATGAGATTGGCGTTAAAAATCTCGAGGCATACGGCGACTCTAAACTCATCGTCAGCCAAGTTCGCGGGGAGTACGAAGTCAGACATGAAGACTTAGTACCTTACCACAACGCAACTATCCGCATGGCCGAGGGGTTTACAAGCTTCTACATCGACCATGTACCGCGCAGGCAAAATGTGCACGCAGATGCACTCGCATCCCTGGCTGCCTCCTTAGCTCTTCCAGCTGGAGCAATGGAGAAGATATTCGTCTACAGCCACGACCTGTATTGCCCGAGAAATGCTCTCGAGGATTATCAGGAGTCAACGGGAGGTCGTCACTGCGAAGAAGCACTTGAAGCATCAACCGGTCCAGAGCCTAGAGACTGGCGATTCCCCTACATTGATTTCGTCTTATACGGCATCCTGCCTGAGGACGCCAAGGAAGCGGCTGCCATTCGAAGGAAAGCCCCTAAATTTTACTACAATGCGATTACACGAACATTGTATCGTCGATCGCATGACGGGATCTTGCTCCGGTGCCTCTCACCAAAGGAGGCTCAAGAGGTATTGAAAGAAGCCCACGACGGTATGTGTGGAGCCCATCAACCTGGCCCGAAACTGGCACATCGACTCCAAAGATTGGGTTACTATTGGCCCAAGATGATTGCTGACGCCGTCACCTATGCTAAAAGGTGTCACGCTTGCCAAGTGCATGGGGATTTCATCCATCAAGCACCAGGGTACCTCCACTCTACGACCTCTACTTGGCCATTTGAAATGTGGGGGATGGATGTGGTTGGCCCTATCAGCCCACCATCATCAAAAGGACATCGGTTCATTTTGGCAATAACCGATTATTTCTCTAAGTGGGCTGAGGCCATTCCCTTGAAGGAAGTCAAGTCGTCGAACGTGATCAAGTTCGTGAAACATCACGTTATTTACCGTTTCGGTGTACCTCGGCGAATTGTCCATGATAATGGACCCCAGTTCATCAGCCAGGCTTTCCAGAGATTCTGTGCCAAGTTCAGAATCCAGAGTGTGTCCTCAACGGCATACTATCCTGCCGCTAACGGCCTCGCAGAAGCTTTCAACAAGACTATTGGCAAGCTTCTTAAGAAGTTCGTCTCAAAAAGTCAACGTGATTGGAACGACAAGCTGGGTGAATGCTTGTGGGCTTACCGCACAACTGTGCGAACCCCAACTAAAGCTACGCCATTTTCTTTGGTATACGGGTGCGAAGCCGTCCTTCCACTCAAAATTCAAATTCCATCTCTACGCGTCGCCTTGACAGCGGAGATGACAACAGAGGAGAAGCATCGACAACGACTCCAGGAATTGGAGGCCTTAGACGGTAAGCGTCTGCAGGCCCAACAGCAAATCGAGCTCTACCAGGCTCGAATTACCAAAGCCTTCAACAAGAAAGTTAAAGTACGAACTTTCAAGAAAGGCGACCTAGTCTTAGCCGTCAGAAGACCCATGGTGATGACGCACAAGACAAAAGGAAAATTCCAACCCAAATGGGAAGGACCATTTGTAGTAGAGTCAGTCTACTCAAATGGATCGTATCGCCTCATAACTTCAAATGGCGATACACTCATGATACCGATCAATGGCAGGTTCCTGAAGAAATACTATCCTTAGATGGTATTCTTCCGCTGATCAAGTTAAAAGTACACCTCTGATCAAAACAAGAAGAGCTTCTTCATTAATATCCAACGCCTCCGACGGCTAAGGATAGAGGAAAATGTTGGCTTCCAAGCCCAACATAAGTCTTCGATAACTCATCATGCTGAGGGGAATAGCATGGCTAGCCCAACTCAAACGGTAGTTGGTAAAGGCACCTCAAACCCGTTGACAGCTGAGGATTTGCTAAAAATCCTAAGGGACACGTTCCCATTTGATCCGACGCCTCCGACGGCTAAGGATAGAGGAAAATGTTGGCTTCCAAGCCCAACATAAGTCTTCGACAACTCATCATGCTGAGGGGAATAGCATGGCTAGCCCAACTCAAACGGTAGTTGGTAAAGGCACCTCAAATCCGTTGATAGCTGAGGGTTTGCTAAAAATCCTAAGTGGACTTGGCTCCACTCTTTCCTCCAAAATCCCCTACCAATTCTCATCCACAGAATGGTAGGTCTACAAAATACAACCATTACTAAGTTAATACTATACCTCTGGTAATGGAAACTTTTCAATATTCCTTGTCGAGTACAAGTTTTGTTTGTCAACTCTACACGGAGTATCAATTTTCAAATTTGCCAAGTTAACACTACACCTCTGGCACTTCAAAATTTTCACTTGTCAATTCTCACCAATAGAATGACAGGTCCTCAAAATTGCTCTTATCATGAGGCAATCTTTGTCAAGTTAATATCACACCTCTGACAAATTACTGTTAAAGTTTAACACCACACCTCTAAACAGTAATCAAGTTTCTGCCAGGTTTAATATTACACCTCTGACAGTCACTTTTCTTCAGACTTCCATATCGAAGCTGAAATGGATGATGCTAAGTTAACACCACACCTCTAGCATCCAAATCATTGCTAAGTTCAACAATACACCTATGGCTTTGACCTTTCCTCGACTTCCTTATCCAAGCCGAGATGACCAATGCTAAGTTCAACACTACACCTCTAGCATTACCCTCACTGTCAAGTTAAACATTACACCTATGACAGTGACACTTCTGAGTTAAGTTAATATCACACCTCTGACTCACATCCTTGTCAAGTTAACATTACACTTCTGACAAGACCACTTTCAACCCGTTAAGTTAATATCACACCTCTAACGGTAACAAACTTTCCTAGACCCCCCACGAGTCTAGTCTCACTTGTTATTCTCTTCAACAGAATAACAAGTCTACCTAAAAACATTGTTAGGTTAATACTACACCATCAACAGTGTTTCCATCAAATCCCCAGCTGAGCTCAATCTAGTTAATCCCAAACACTTGATAAGAGTTCACCCTTCCTGGGGGTACCAATTCTACTTGTCACTTTCTCTTATAAAGTGGCAGGTCCACCAAAAATTATTTCATCTCTGTCAAGTTAATATTACACCTCTGACAGTATTGTGAGAGTTCCTGAAATAGGATCTTTCCCTACAAAGATTGACTTATTAAAATTATCATCATAATTTTGACAAAGTCAAAGATTCTTTGCTTCTATGAGTCTAAGACAAAAAGTTCAAGACAGCGAAAGAAGCAAAAAAAAAAGTGTCACTTTTATTTATTTCCAAACATATGAAAGTGATACAAAACGCTCTCTTATACAATAAGATGGAGTGTTACAGTAAAAACGCTCTCTTATACAATAAGATTGAGTGTTACAATTAAGGAGTACAAAGAAGTCCTCTCTCTCTCAGAGGTTGCACTCACTCCTTAAAGCCGCGTCTGATTCCAAGTGCGCGATGTTTTGTGGCTACAATAGAAGCTGGTTACACCACGATGCATGATGTAAACATCGAAAGAGCCCTAGCTGACTAAGCTAAGAGCAATGGTGTTCTTGAGGTCTGGTGGCAGCAGACAGTCCTGCAACCCTTCGTTCATGAACATCTCTTTCCCAGCAGACCATCCAGCAGACATGAGGAGTCCTCGATGTTACTTCTGGGGTGGGAGAGGAAAAGGATCCTATCTGCCACCTTATCCACCGTAGCCCCCTCGCCGCCATACTTACCCTGACCATCTCTTGCCAGCAGGCATGACTGGTGCAGTGGATCTGAAGAGACCTTGGCGAGGGTCGAGTCCTCGTCAGGGATATAATATATTCCCTTGTGGACGACGAGGACCATAATATATTCCCTTGTGGACGAACATCGAACAAGTCCGCCGGCTGAGATATTCTTCCAGGGGCCCAGCGAACCTGAAAAAGGACAATCAAGCCTACCTGCAAAGAATAAACAAGGGGGTTAGAAAATCTGGAACTTAGTGTACTTCAACAAAAGAAAACTAAGTGACAGACGCGGCTATTGTCAAAGGCTGCAGACGCGGGAATGAGCCCACGCAGTCAATTAAAATACCGCGCCAACAGAGACAGACGCGAATCAGAACTGTGGAACACACAGGATTCAAACGCAGCCTCATCTTACGCCCGCGCCTAAAAGCACAAGACGCGAAAAACTTCAAACGCTGAAAACTGCCATCTCTCTGTTGAATAAACAGGAGTTGCAAGATTCGGGTCTGAAAATTTCAGCCCAATTTGGAATTCATCCAAGTCAATGGCCTTAAAACGCGAGCTTCATGAGCAAAGCTCGCGCCAAGTGCCAAGGATTTCAGCACTCGCGTCCAGAGAGGAAGTTGGCGGCGCAAATTCCAGAAGGAATGCACCAACTCAGACTTCATGAGAAAATTCCAGATGACAATCTCTTCAGGAGATGCCAAAGTGCAAGTTTGGATGGACTAAAGACATCATGGCGGGTCGGAATGGCATACCCGCAGAGGCCTCTGTCAAGAGCAGATTTCTCTGCATCAGAACAGAGACATGAAAGGCGATCAAAGAGATGCTTCCGTCTGAAGAGACCAAACAGAAGCATGAAGGCTCTGGGTCATCTTCATCCACGGAGTCACCTTCGTCCATGGAGACAGAATCCCTGTTGGAAACTCTAGAGAAGGCAGGATTTCTCGGAGCAAAACAAAAGGAAACAATCCAACTTTGGATTGTTAAAGAGGAAGAGGGTTAGCCCTATTTATAGGCAGACCCTAATAACTGTTATTAATGGTGCATCAATCGGAACCGTCGCGCACGACTGTCAAAATCCAATGGAGGACTGACGCGTGGAACGCCGCTTTGGGAACCGTCGAAGACACTGGTCTCCAACCGCCAGCGCCGTTTTGCATTAAAAGGCATTAACACCTTCAGTCCAATGAAAAATCGACGCGTGGACAACTGCCTTGGAAAACAACGGATGACCCGGTTTCCCAATCGACAGTAAAGACTTGACGTTTAAAGATCTCCTAAAATCTTTATGTCAGGCTGCATGTAACGCCTCGGAAGTTGCACCAAGACGCAGGCGTAAAAGCCGCGTCCAGGAATCCGCGTCTCCCTTTCAGATTAAATGGCGTCCACTCGCATTCCATAGGAATGTCCGCGTGACTCAAAGTCGCGTCCCTTCGGCAAACGGGCCCCCTTCTAAGGGAAAACACTTAGTCCATTCTGAAGGAAAATACAGAAGGCTGCATCACTCGCGTCCGCTCGAACCGCGTCTGCATTAGCAGAACAGATGCGCGTTACTCTGACGACCGCGTTTTCCCTATGAGTTAACGCTGCGTTTCATCAGAAAGACTTGGGTCTACCTAAGTTCCTATGGATTGAAGACCGCGTCTCTCAAATGAACTGATGACCGCGTCTCCCGGAGGAGTAATGCCGCGTTTTACCTAAATTCAGCATTCACAGTCAGTTAATCAAAGATTGTGGATTGAATTCATCTGCAGCGAAGCCAAGAAGATGGAACAAAAATTTTAAAGACTTTTATTATATCAAAAATGATAAAAGTAAACATAAACACTCTTGGTAAACAGAGTGTCCTCTTCTCTACAAAAAAGGGGAAGAGAAAGAAGGCTAAAAGTCCTGGTTCGGTAAGGAACGGATGCGCTCCCTAAGACGATGCATCTTGTGCTGACGTGCCTTCTCAGCCTCCATCATAGCTCGGACCCGCAGCTCCTCTTCAGGTAAAAAGGGTTTTGCGGCTAGCTGCGCTCGCAGAGATTCCAACCTAGAGGAATGAATGGACTGGCTCTCTTCAGCTCGTGCCCTCGCAGCTTGTTGCTCCTCTATTCTCTTCTTGATGGTAGCAAGCTTCTTCTCATTGAGCGCAAGCACGGCTTTTGCCTTCGCAATGGCGGCCCGAGCATTGATAATAGCCTGCTCTGTGCTCTGCATAACGAGCTCGGATTCCTTCGAATCGTCAGTCAATTTCTGACATTCAGCCTGGGAACGCTCAAGATTGCTGATCTCTTCAGCAATTTGTGCTTCCACCTCCTGTCGCTCTTGTTCTTGGGCAGCAAGGAGCCTATCCAGGGTGACCTGAGCTTCATGAGAAGAGTCAGCGTTGTCCAAAGACTTCAGCTCTTCCAGGTCACTTTCCAATTGCTCCACCACCCGCAGACACGCCTGAGCAAGCGAGGGGCCTCCGGTTAATTCGATGTTCTCGGCCACGTTTCCGAGAAATGTCCGGGCAAAGCCAAAAGAGCTACGCCCAGACAAGATAAGATCGATGCATGATCGCATCGCATCGAAGAACTGCTGCACCGTACTGCGCGTCAGGAAATCCATCCTGTCATCGCCCGAAGTGCTCCCCGACCCCCTTTCCATCACGGGATAAGGGATGTAAGGTGGATCTTCTCGTACCAGAGTCGTGCTGGCCGTTGACACGGCAAGAGCAAGAGTAGCCTCCGGCGCTTCTGAAGGTGCTATCTCTGCAGGAACCGCCACGGCCGATGACAGAGTAGTGAGTATGATCTCCTCAGAAACCTCGGCCAGGGCTTGAGTTGTGTGGCCCGCTGGAGGGGCACTGAACGTCAATTCCTCCACCTGAGCTCCCTCAGTTCTCTCTGCAAGTTATCGCGACATCAGCCACAATGGTGAAAAGCAAACCACTCAAGACATCAAAGCTTCCTTACCAGGTTGGAGGTCCGGAGATGTCGAACCCTTGGGTGAATCCTGCGGAGTGAGAGTCTTCCCGACTTCAGTGGTGGCCTCCTCGTCCTGCAGAGTGAGAATCTCCCCAGCTTTAGTGGTTGCCTCCTCTTCCGGTAAAATGGAGATCCCCGCGATTTCCATAGTTACCTTCTCTGGAGTCTCAACCCCTTCTAGCTGGGTCGACTCTTGTACCATCCCCTCGACATGCGAGGAGGTTGCAGCCTCGACATCCTCAGCCAACCCTGCAGCATAAATAGAGAATGTTAAAACCTTCTCTTCGAAATAAAAGGGGAAATCAGGTGAAAATACCTTCAGCGCGAGCAAATGTCGCCGGTGGTGATGACGTCGTCGCCGGCTCACACCCATGTATTTCCTCCTCCGAGATATGTGAGAATTTGCTCGGATCAGGAGGAGCGGGTTCGTCACCATAGTCGACCTCATCCTCAAAGTCGCTTTCCGTGTCGGACGAGGAAGACGACAGCTCAACACGAGAGTCCTCGGTAACCGGAGCCTTACCACCAATCACCCCGGTGGTAGGACTAGGGTCAACTGCCCGAGGATTAGAGATGAAAACGCTGGGAGACCCCGGCTGTTGTGTCTCATCCCTCCTCTCGTGAGCCGAAAAAGACTCGGGCTGAACTAGGATCCCCGGGATCTCGACGTCCCCTCCACTCATTATATCCACCTCGAGCTGCTCGGTCTCGTCAGCGGCGGTGGATGTATCAGCAGGCTCCCCTCCTCCGCAGTCCTGCGGATCCTGCTGTGTGACCTGGGAGCACGGACTAAGTTGGGAAAATCTTTATCTTCCATCGGTTCCTCAACTCCAGCAGGGATGTCTTCAGATTGAGAGACTTCGACCGTCAAATCTCTCCGGACCTTCTTTTGGGCAGGCTCAGCAGTGGAGGTTGAGCCCTGACGGCGCTTATTCACTGGCTGTCGAGCCTTTTTTGTTGAGGGCTCCTCCCTTGGTCCTTTTCCGGCCTCCCTCTGAGTGGCTCGGGGCTCCTCCCTTGGTTCTCTCCTGGCTTCTCTCTGAGATGCTCTCCTGAGCTCCTTCTGAGCCTTTAAATACTGGTTAACCATTCGCGAGTGTTTACCAGACTCCGACCGTGTTTCGAGATAGGCATTGATACTCTCGATGCACGTATACCCCGGAGCGAAGTCCGGTGACTGGTTAACCTGAGAGTACCAGGTACAGAAGGTGAAGCTGGTGCGGCTCTTTGGCCCCTCGACAGGCAAACGGAAGGTTGCTTCTGTCCCTCCAGCAACGCTGTAGTACCAAGCTCGGGCACCTTCGAACAAATTCCCGTCGAAGGCGAGTCGAGTGTTCGGATTGCCGACATACAGTTGATCATAGCCGAACTGTCGGGCAAAACGACTCGGCATATAAGGCTCGATTGTGCATGAAGTCCCTTGCCGGAACAGCACATATCCTGGCCGGATGTTGATCAACCACCAGAAGATTCCCGCGGACAGCTGCGTGAAATCATCCCGGCCTGCGGAATCAGTGAATTGCTCCCCGAAAGATGCACTAGGCATCTCGGGGAAGCAGCGGTGGAGTTGGTAGTTCGTGGCTTCTGAAAGACACCTCCGAATGAAATATATGTAGGTGTCACACCATTCCGAACGTTCCAACCGCTGCACAAAGGGGACAAAATGCGCACTCCCACGCACTGGCGTCATCAAGAAGGGGCAATGCATCACGTACCAAGCCATGAGGTACGTATAAGGCAGCTCGATCCGAGGGTTGTTGCGCTTCACCGTCGGCTTCCCCTCTGAGTCAAGGAGCGGTTGGCCATGGGAATCGACAGTCTTCGGCGGCTCGCAGAAATTCTGGGCTAACGCCCGCAACCCGCTTTGAATGCCAGCTGCCACAGCCTGGAGGAGGGCTATGGGACGGCCATGAGCCAAGAGCACCGCGGGTACACCACGTCGGCAACAATAACTTCGTGTGGCAGCGTGGGCACCACACAACGCTTCAGCCACAGCATCAAGAAGCCCGCCAACAGTGCTCGACTAGAGATAGGAGTCCGGGCTTGATGATGATAGCTTTCGAAAAGCGTATCAGGTTCGAAGCCATCCTCGTTCGAGTCTGTGGTGTAGAAGCCTTCAGGGGCTTGGGCGACCATGTCGTCAATCTCCTGGTCAGAGCTGGAAGCCAGTCGGGTTATCGAATGGTCTTTCTTACTGACATTGTTAAACAAGTAGTTGGCCTAAGACAACTGCTTGACTCCTCCTGACCTCCAGGCGGTTACCTGACCGCAAATGTGCAAGTGACACATCACTTCCCAATAAGTCTCATACACTTCAGGAGACCCTTTCTTCAGAAGATTGAGCTCCTCAGTGGTTGGGACATACTCCTCATAGGGAGAGTCCCCTGTCGCCAGCCCCGAGACCTCATGCAACTCGTGCAGAGCAAGGCCCATCTCTCTGACCGGGGTGAAGAATGTCCCCGTCAGAGGATTGTAGCGATCCAGGATCCCGAAGAAGTTGTGAGAACTTCGCGGGATACCCCACTGTACGGCCCTGACTGCTGAGCGTAATCCCACATGCTCCAGCAGATCTCCAAGATCGGTGAGGACGAAACCCACCATCCTGCCCCACCAATAATTCTCTGTGGAATGGACCCACCCGGGCGAACGGAACTCAACCGGATAATCACCCTCCGCTTCCATGAAGTTGTTGAGGAAGGTAGTGGCGAGCTTTGGTATCTCTCCAACTGGGAGCTCAGACTTGCGTGACCCGGGGAACAGGCCGAGGACCGTCCTATCATGACAATCATGACGGTATACTTTACGGGAGCCCAAATCACCGAGAGTAATCTCAGGAATATACCGGGAAACGTCCCACTTCATCTTCCGAGGGACGGACATGTGTTGGAGATAAGACAGCGGGAGCATCCTCTCCATGGCTGGAAGAAAGTATCTCCTATCCCCTATCTGATGGAGCCACTTGTAATTCCCGTCATACATACGATAGCCGCCATCGCCGACATGGTCTCCAAAGAAGAAGGCAGGCTTCTCCAGCTTGATGTGAGCATCCGTTGTGAATGCTGCATCAGTCATGAGCACCCGAAAGGTTCTCCCGTCAACATTAGAGATCCTTTCCTTGCGCTCCTGCGACTTGTCAGTAGTCGTAGGTACAGTCCTTTGCAGCACAAAGGTCAGATTGCGGTCGGCACCACCTACGCGCCCGAAGTAGCTATTCTTGGCAAGTGGCGCAGCAGGGTGTGGCACTGCAAAAGAAAACGACACTTGATTAGACATCTTGTCAGAAAAGAAAAAGGTGTTAAGTGTCTACAATTCAGACGCAGAAAAGACACTAGACGCAGAAATTGTCAAAATCTGCATCCAGACCTGCAAATCCGCGTCAAGGTGAAAGAAACGCAAGGATCAAATCCGCGTTCTGCAAACCAAGACTTACAAAAAATTTCTAAGTGCTTGGACTCAGGTGCCAGATTCACCAAAATCGGCGGCTGATGGCACAGAACGCAAGGATCAAATCCGCGTTCTGCAAACCAAGACTTATAAAAAATTTTCTAAGTGCTTGGACTCAGGTGCCAGATTCACCAAAATCGGCGGCTGATGGCACAGAACGCAAGGATCAAATCCGCGTTCTGCAAACCAAGACTTATAAAAAAAATTTCTAAGTGCTTGGACTCAGGTGCCAGATTCATCAAAATCGGCAGCTGATGGCACAGAACGCAAGGATCAAATCCGCGTTCTGCAAACCAAGACCGCGTCCGAACCCTTCACAATTAGAAATATTCTAAGTGAAGGATCCGAAGTGCAGAGCCCACTGGCACCAGGACGTCAAACCCGCGCCTCGGTTATCAACTCAAAGACTGCGTCTGAGAATCAAACCGGTTCATATCCTGTGTTAATGGTTCTCCTCCAAAAAGATATCTTTTAGGGTTCCTCAAACTTCCAGTAATGGTGAAGTTTAACCTAAATGGCATTTTACCTCGGAAAACAACGTCCTGCGCAGAGGAAGCGCCCCTCTGGGCCTCGGCGACGGTCGCCTTTGAGGACGATGCGGTTGGCTTGGTCTTGGGTGCCATCGCTAGTTCGAAAATCCAGTAATGAAGATGAACCGTTCAAAAATCCAGTAACGGAGTTGAATAGTTCAAAAGATGAACAGATAAGAAAAATTCTCTTTCTTAATTCTCTAAGCAAGTGCGTTCGGAGAAGAAGAGATGTCTCTCCAACTGTTGCCTTTTATAGGCCCAAAGATTCGCGAAGATACGCGGCGTGTGGCCCGATAAATTCTGCAGCGAATCACCGCTTGACGCGTGGCATCAAATCATTTTTGAACAGGGAAGATCATGCGCCACGGCTCCGCAGCGAGTCATCATTCGACACGTGGAGCAGTTCATTTAATGAACCGGGAAATCCGCGCGCCTAAAGGTAAAATCCCGCCGGTTCCCCAGGCCAGCTGGCAGCGTAATCATGACATGGCACGGATTCGCACCCGACGGCCACATCTCTTCAATGGTCGTGCCCCGTCAGCACCACCATAAATGCACCCAGAAAGTCGCGTTGCGCTCAGAAAATCGCGTCTTTATTAGAGGTGCGTCTTTCCTAAGTCCGCGTCCGTCCAAGCGGGCCTAACATCGCGTCTGCCTTATGGAAGATCAGTCGCGTTTCCATTGCCAAAAGACGCACCCTATGGAAGTCGCGTCTTTAAAGCAGTACCATCTCTGCTTTTCAAAAGGAACCTGCGTTCGGCCTCCTGCTTCTGCAAATCAGTTCAGCAGTACACTGGCACAAGCAGAAGACCAACCACTCTTGGCTTAAAGCACACCCACGACAGACTTAAAAAGCAATCGGGGAGGTTTAGACTGTGTATCTAGACACTCAACACGATCAACTCTGGTGGTTTCAAAGAGTTCAACAGTACACTCACGAAGACCAACTCCAGATAAGATCAAACCCGGAGCATCAACAGTCCAGTCACGAAGGTGAATTCAGCTAGAGTCCAAAGTATTTCGAAATCCGTTCCAGTTAACTGCGGAATATTGAAAACTTTGGAGGGGGTTCTGTAGGCTGTCTAAAAGTCACTAAAAGACAAGCCAATAAAAGCAGAGTCTCAAGTTCTAGACGCAAGATATCGACACCCGCGTCTCAGCATCAAGGCGCGTTGGCTCGACACCCGCGTCTCAACAACAAGGCGCGTTGGCTCGACACCCGCGTCTCAGCAACAAGGCGCGTTGGCTCGACACCCGCGTCTCAGCAACAAGGCGCGTTGGCTCGACACCCGCGTCTCAGCAACAAGGCGCGTTTGCTCGACACCCGCGTCTCATCAACAAGGCGCGTGGGTCTAAACCCGCGCCTCAGTTGTAACCACCCGGATTACGGGGCCAGTCACCGCACAAGTAGCGGGAAGTGGCCCCTCATTGTGGAGCGTTTTCAGGGGGCACGTTCACCCCTGGGACCTCTATAAATAGCCTTGTTTGCATCAACAAGGGGGGGTAAAAAAAAGAAAAAGGGATCAGGCATCAAAGAGGAGATCATCAACAAAAAGAGAGAGAAGACTCTTCAGCAAGCTTGCCGCGTACCAGCTGCTCTTTGCCTACCTTCTCTTTGAGAGTTTTGGTAGACATGAAAATCACCTAGAGGGGGGGTGAATAGGTGATGAAGCTAATCAAAGGGCAATTTAAAAAATTTAAAGCTACAACAAACACCAAGCAAGAGTCACAAGATGAATGCAAGCAAGTAAGTATGACAATGAATATGATGAGCAAGTAATAAGTGCAAGCAAAGTAGAGTAAGGAATGCAAGAATGTAAATCAATCGCAAACACAATGATATGTTATCGAGGTTCGAGCACCCAGCTCTACTCCCCGCCTTCCCCAGAAGGATTCCGACCACTTCCACTATCACAAAGATCTCAAATACAATGGAGTACCCAACTCCTACAATCTCAGTACAAGTAATTTCCTTGGTAGTCAAAAGACCACAAACTCTCTCTTTCAAATATCTCTTCCCTTACAAAGGTCCTTAGAGAATATTGAGTAGGAATGAAGCTCTTGTTGTAAGTGAAGAAAAGAGAATTAAATCAGAGAGAATTGCAAAAACCCTTCAGAAAATCAGTGAGAAATTCAGCACAAAAACCAAGAAACAAGTCTCTTTTGAAAGCCTTAAACTTTGAATTTTCTAGCAATTAATTGTTGTAATGAATCTCTCCCTAAACACCCCTATTTATAGGAGAGGGCTAGGTTAAGAGATAAAATAAACTTAAGGCTTAATTAAGTAATATTAGATTCAAAATATATCTTTAAACGAATTTTAAATACAAAAGACAAAAATAAACAGCTCTTAAAAATCTGCCCGTTACTGTTCAAACGGTCGGATCGGTCGACCGGGCCGGTCGACCGGTAGTATAAAAATTTGACCGTTATAGGGTGGCGGTCGACCGACCCAGTCGACCGATAAAACCTGTGAGCAAAAAATAATAGTCCGGTCGACCGCCCCGGTCGACCGACAGACGTGCACACGGATACGTGCATCTGCCAGGACTTCGGTCGACTGGTCCGGTCGACCGGACCAGACTGACATAGACTCGGTCGACCGACCGGTCGACCGGATCAGGTCAAAAAGTCGAATTTAAAAAGAAAACAAAAAGGATTTTGATTTTAACAAAAATACTTTTGAACAGGGATTAGTATAAAACATAAATATATATCTGTAGGCAAAATCTTGTATGCAAAATATTTTTGTATAATTATAAGAAATTATTTTGGAATGAGCATGTGCGCAAAAACGTGTGTGATAGAGCTTCAAACCTATCCACTATTCTTTAACAAACTATAAACTGAAAAACAAATTACATGAAGACTTCTAGTGCTATCTTCAAGTCTTTGAGCCATCCAATGCCTTGCTAGAGCCTTCTCTTCTTTGATCCTTCCTTGATGTGCAATTTGCCTTCCTTGCTTTGTGGAACTTAGAAGTTCTTGCAATAGCCAAGCGAATGGACTCTAAACATGGTACAAAAGCTGAAACTCATCTTGAACAAATGATTAGTACCAAATAGCACTAATTTGGTTTGTCATCATCAAAATACAAAACAATTGGAGAGTGTAACCTCTTGGGCCAACAATCTCCCCCTTTTGATGATGACAAAACAAATAGGCTATTAACAAAAATGTAGGGAGGAGAAAACTCCCCCTCAAATTATGCTATACATAAAAACACAAGAATATGCTCTAGATACCAATAATTGAAATGATGCACCAATTATTGAAACCAATTTAAAACAAATATAAAAACACAAAAATTGCTCTTGATACCAAAAACCAAAAAACAACTAAAACACAAGAATTTATTTAAAACACAAAAACTCATAAAACAAAACTATAAATTCATATGGAACCAAGACCAAATGAACTTATTTTTGTCCATGTAAACTTATTCTCCCCCTTTTTGTCATACATCAAAAAGGGTTATGAAAAACATGTTTATTCAATAATACAAACATTAAGTTCTCCACAAATAAACGAAAATCTAGCAAAATCAAGAGGCTTAGTGAAAATATCGACTAGTTGTAAATCCGTGGAAACATAATCAATATCTATATCACCTTTCTCAAAATGATCTCTAAGAAAGTGATATCTAATCTCAATGTGCTTGGTCTTACTATGTTGATTTGCATTTTGGTCATGTGTATAGTACTAGTATTATCACAAAATATTTTTATATGATCAAAGTGCAAATCAAAATCAAGGAGAGTATGTTTCATCCAAAGGACTTGTGCACAACAAGCCCCCGCGGCAACATACTCCGTCTCGGCGGTTGAGAGAGCTACGGAATTTTGTTTCCTAGAGGACCATGAAACAAGACAATTACCAAGAAATTGACATGTCCCACTAGTACTCTTTCTATCTACTCTACAACCCGCATAGTCGGCATCCGAATAACTAGTCATTGAAAAATCTATAGTTTTCGGATACCAAAGACCCATTCCAATAGTGCCCTTAATATAACGAATAATGCGTTTTACCGCAATAAGATGAGACTCTTTAGGACACGATTGAAATCTAGCACAAAGACACACACTAAACATGATATCCGGCCTACTTGCCGTCAAATATAAAAGACTTCCTATCATGCTTCTATATAATTTAATATCAACATTTTTACCTTGTTCGTCCTTGTCAAGCTTGGTTGTAGTTGCCATTGGAGTGTTGCAAGCCTTTGATCCTTCAAGCCCAAACTTCTTTACTAGCTCCTTTGCGTACTTGGCTTGGTTAATGAAGGTTCCGTCTTGCAATTGCTTGATTTGGAGTCCAAGGAAGAAATTGAGCTCACCCATGGAAGACATTTCAAATTCTAGTTGCATTACTTCTCAAAATCCTTACATAAAAGCTCATTAGTAGATCCAAAAATTATATCATCAACATAAATTTGCACAATTAAAATATCATTATCAACATGCTTAGTAAAGAGAGTTGTGTCTACTTTGCCTTTAATAAAATCATTTGAAATGAGAAAACTAGAAAGCCTTTCATACCAAGCTCTTGGAGCTTGTTTCAATCCATACAAAGCTTTATCAAGTTTAAAAACAAAATCGGGATGAACATGATCAATAAAACCGGGAGGTTGAGAAACATAAACTTCTTCATTAATAAAACCATTTAAAAATGCACTTTTTACATCCATTTGAAAAAGTTTAAAATTTTTAAAACATGCAAAAGCTAGTGTCATCCGTATGGCTTCAAGCCGTGCTACGGGTGCAAAGGTCTCCTCAAAGTCAATTCCCTCAACTTGAGTGTAACCTTGGGCCACTAACCTAGCTTTATTCCTAATGACATTTCCGGACTCATCCATCTTGTTTCTAAAGATCCACTTAGTACCAATTATTGGTCTATCGTGGGGCTTAGGAACAAGGTGCCAAACTTGGTTGCGCTTAAATTGATTGAGTTCCTCTTGCATGGCAAGCAACCAATATGGGTCCGTCTCGGCTTCGAGAATGCCTTTGGGTTCAAAATGAGAAATAAAAGCAAAGTTACCACATATGTCATGGAGTTTGGAGCACGTTGTGACTCCTTTAGATGCATCACCCAAGATGAGCTCCTTAGGATGATTTGTAGCGTATCTCCAAGCTTTAGGAAGCGGTTGAGTGCTTTCCTCCTTATCCTTTTGAACTTCACCAATAGGATCTAGCTTTTCTTCTTGAGCGGGTGAGTCCTTCAAGGATAGTCTCTCCATGTCTTCACCTAGTGGTTCAATCTCTACAACATTCTCAACAACCACATTAGATTCTTCAAATTTAACATGCATGGATTCTTCAATGGTTTGAGAAGATCTAATGAAAACTCTATATGCTTTGCTAGTAGAGGAATATCCAACAAAGATAGCCTCATAAGCCTTAGCATCAAATTTACCCAAATTATCCTTAGTATTTAAAACAAAACACTTGCATCCAAAAACTTTGAAATATGACACATTGGTTTTCTAGAATGATACATTTCAAATGATGTTTTTGAAGAATTTTTGCACAAATAAATACGATTTGATATATAGCATGCGGTGTTTACGGCCTCGGCCCATAAATATTGAGGGAGGTCATACTCACTTATCATTGTCCTAGCCATCTCTTGAAGTGTTCTATTTTTCTTTCTACAACTCCATTTTGTTGTGGAGTTCTAGGACAAGACGTTTCATGCTTAATTCCCTTTTCATCACAATAAGTCATGAAGAGTTGGTTAATAAACTCACCACCTCTATCACTCCTTATTCTCAAAATCGGAAAACCCTTTTCTTTTTCAACTCTTTTTCGAAAATCTTAAAATGAGAAAAAGTTTGATCTTTATTTTGCAAAAAGAAACCCAAGTAAAACGGGGAGAAATCATCAACCAAAACAAATGCAAATCTACTTCCATTTAAACTCTTAGTTTTAGTTGGTCCAAAAAGATCCATATGAATTAATTCTAAAGGCCTAGTTGACATGATATCCTTGATTGGTTTAAAGGAAGACTTGGTTTGTTTCCCAAGTTGGCACGCACCACAAATGCGGTCTTTCTCAAAATCCAAGCAAGGTATACCCTTCACCAATTCCTTTGAATTTATCCTAGAAATATGGTCAAAAGATGCATGTCCTAATCTTCTATGCCAAAGCCAAGAATTTTCATCAAAAGCATTTAAGCATTTAGTAGAACAATCTAAATTAAGCATGTCAATAATATAAAACATTATTATCACGAAAACCGGGTAAGAATACAAACATCGGATTTAACATCAAAAATCTTGCATGAGGAATCATCAAAAACAACTTTAAGTCCACGATCACAAAGTTGGCTAATGCTAAGCAAATTATGTTTTAAACCATCTACTAAAACAACATTCTCTATAATAGGAGATGAACCAATTTGAATATTACCAATACCGATGATGGTGCCTTTGGAATCATCCCCGAAGGTGACGGAGCCACCTTCCATGTACCTTGATAGGGTTGTGAAGTTGTTGATATCCCACGTCATGTGTCTCGAACAACCACTATCAAGGTACCACCGCTCCCTACGTCTTGGAGCCTTGGTGTGTACCTACATCAAACATTTTAGGACTTGATTTTGGTACCCACATTTTCTTGGGTCCATGAGGGTTAAAGCCATTAACCCAAACAAGATTATTTGAACTATGCAATTTATCATAACAAAATTTAGCTAAATGTCCATTTTTGTCACAATAAGTACATCTATACACTCTACCATATCTAAAAGCATAGTGAGTGTGTGATTGTGAGCATGGGCATTGTGAGCATGAAAAGATTTAGCATGAGAAGTATTATTTGAAGTGTGAGCATGTGAAGTTTTAGCATGAGAATCTTTAACATGAGAAGTGTGCTTTTTGGAAAACTTTTCTTCAAGCTTCTTGGTGTTAAAAGCACAATCTTTCAAAATCTTTTCAAAATCAACCATTTTGGTTTTTAAGGAAGAAATTTCTTTATTATCAACAATAGAGGTTTTACCCTTACAAGAAATCTTATAAGCGTCAAATTCATTTGAATAAAAACAAGATTGGAAGAAAGATCATCTTTTTCTTTTGAAACTAAAGCAAGTTGATTTTTAAGAAAAGCAACTTCTTTTTGTAATTTAAAGCATTCAAGTTTCTTATTATCATAAGTTTCAGAAAGTTCTACAAAGGCATGAACTAGAACTTCCTTACTTAGTTCATCATCTTCATCATCAAGGGATTGAGGGGTTACCTTAGGTGTGTTTGCCATGAAACACATATTAGCTTGATCCACCTCCTCTTCGGACTCGCTTTCCGAATCCCATGTTGCTTTGTAGGCTTTCTTCTCCTCCGGTTTCTTTGGCTTGAAGGAGGAAGTCATCTTCTTCTTGAACTCCGGACAATCCGCCATGATATGTCCGGGTTTGCGGCAATTATAGCAAATGATCTTCCGCTCCTCTTTGCCTTCGAATCTTCTCCGGAAGTTGAACTTGTTCTTTCGGTACAACCTCTTGACATTCCGCACAAGTAGAGTTAGCTCCTCATCTTCTTCTTCGTCTTCATCATCGTCATCATTGGTGGATGAAGTCTTGAAGGCTATGGATTTCTTCTTTGAAGTAGTGGCTTCTTCTCTTACCTTCTTCTCCATCTCATGGGTCTTTAGGTTCCCAATGAGACTAATGATGTCCATCTCGTCCTTGTCGTTCAACTCCTTTAAGGTGGTGGCCTTGATCTCCCATGAAGAAGGAAGAGCCCGTATCACTTTGCGCACCTTTGATCGTTGGAGATGACGTCACCTAATGAAGAAAGACCATTTGTAATTTTAGTAAAACGAGTAATCATACAATCAATGGATTCATCATCAAGAATTTAAATGATTCATATTGAGACCTCAAGAGATCTATCTTAGCTCTCTTGACTTGTGAAGTCCCTTCATGTGTGACCAATAAGTGTTGCCAAATCTCATAGGCGGATTGGCAATGAATTACCCGTGTAAGGTCATCCTCATTCAAGGCGGTTAAAAGGGAGTTTTGGGCTTTTGAGTTAGCCTCATATTCTCTAAAGTGAAGTCGGTCCAAGTGCTCTCATCACTATCGGGTGCTATGTAGGGTTTAGTCAAGGACTTAGCTACCAAGCTACCTAGTGATTGCAAAAAAATAGTCATCCTAACCTTCCAAATGGGAAAATTTAGGCCATCAAATTTAGGTGGGGTTTTAATGTTGTCGGCCATATTTACTAGTGTATGAATGGATGAATGAAAATGTTGATTAGCAATATTTTAAGGATCTCTCTATGGATGTTAAGCCAAACCTAGAGTCCAAGCTCTGATACCAATTGAAAATCACCTAGAGGGGGGGTGAATAGGTGATGAAGCTAATCAAAGGGCAATTTAAAAAATTTAAAGCTACAACAAACACCAAGCAAGAGTCACAAGATGAATGCAAGCAAGTAAGTATGACAATGAATATGATGAGCAAGTAATAAGTGCAAGCAAAGTAGAGTAAGGAATGCAAGAATGTAAATCAATCGCAAACACAATGATATGTTATCGAGGTTCGAGCACCCAGCTCTACTCCCCGCCTTCCCCAGAAGGATTCCGACCACTTCCACTATCACAAAGATCTCAAATACAATGGAGTACCCAACTCCTACAATCTCAGTACAAGTAATTTCCTTGGTAGTCAAAAGACCACAAACTCTCTCTTTCAAATATCTCTTCCCTTACAAAGGTCCTTAGAGAATATTGAGTAGGAATGAAGCTCTTGTTGTAAGTGAAGAAAAGAGAATTAAATCAGAGAGAATTGCAAAAACCCTTCAGAAAATCAGTGAGAAATTCAGCACAAAAACCAAGAAACAAGTCTCTTTTGAAAGCCTTAAACTTTTGAATTTTCTAGCAATTAATTGTTGTAATGAATCTCTCCCTAAACACCCCTATTTATAGGAGAGGGCTAGGTTAAGAGATAAAATAAACTTAAGGCTTAATTAAGTAATATTAGATTCAAAATATATCTTTAAACGAATTTTTAAATACAAAAGACAAAAATAAACAGCTCTTAAAAATCTGCCCGTTACTGTTCAAACGGTCGGATCGGTCGACCGGGCCGGTCGACCGGTAGTATAAAAATTTGACCGTTATAGGGTGGCGGTCGACCGACCCAGTCGACCGATAAAACCTGTGAGCAAAAAATAATAGTCCGGTCGACCGCCCCGGTCGACCGACAGACGTGCACACGGATACGTGCATCTGCCAGGACTCGGTCGACTGGTCCGGTCGACCGGACCAGACTGACATAGACTCGGTCGACCGACCCGGTCGACCGGATCAGGTCAAAAAGTCAAATTTAAAAAGAAAACAAAGAGGATTTTGATTTTAACAAAAATACTTTTGAACAGGGATTAGTATAAAACATAAATATATATCTGTAGGCAAAATCTTGTATGCAAATATTTTTGTATAATTTATAAGAAATTATTTTGGAATGAGCATGTGCGCAAAAACGTGTGTGATAGAGCTTCAAACCTATTCACTATTCTTTAACAAACTATAAACTGAAAAACAAATTACATGAAGACTTCTAGTGCTATCTTCAAGTCTTTGAGCCATCCAATGCCTTGCTAGAGCCTTCTCTTCTTTGATCCTTCCTTGATGTGCAATTTGCCTTCCTTACTTTGTGGAACTTAGAAGTTCTTGCAATAGCCAAGCGAATGGACTCTAAACATGGTACAAAACCTGAAACTCATCTTGAACAAATGATTAGTACCAAATAGCACTAATTTGGTTGTCATCATCAAAATACAAAACAATTGGAGAGTGTAACCTCTTGGGCCAACAAGACAGAGCTGTGTTACTCCCTCTACCAGCCAAAGAGAAGATCCCCTGACGATCCCGACGGTCATCCGGTCAACGGAGAACAAGATTCACTCTCCACCGCCACACGAAGAACCCAGCATTAAACAAAGGGGGGATTCAAGATTCAACATCCTCCCTCCCTTGTAACTGGAAGGAAAAGTCTGGTTGTAATAGTTTCATTTGATTCAAGGAAATCTTTACACCCATCACTATCTCTTTCTTTCCGGCGCAGTACAGTAGGGCTGAGAGATTCAGAGAGAGATAGAGAGGGATTGATGTAATAGATGGTGACAATCTATGTAAAGGTGCCTCCTTTATTCTCCGATGTAATCTTCTCCATCTTCTACATGATGCTTGGCTAACTTCTTTTCTTCTCATGGCAATCTAACTACTAACCACTAACCATCTAATCACTTACTTGATAATCCACATGAATCTAATAGCCTCACAAGGCCTTGCTCTTGCAAGAGCCATTGATGGCTCATGATGATGGATTCTAACATTCTAACATTTCTAACACCTAACCCACTAACTTGCTAACCTGCAAATGCTATCTTTATTTCATGCTCACCTCTAACTGGTCTTGATGATTTAACAGTAGGTTGCAACTTGTTATGTGGTATGGATGTGTTGTTTGAATGTAGAAGAACCTTCTTATGTGCCATGCTCTGTATCGTCTCTTAAAGCCAAGGATTAGTGATGGCCGAGGATCCATGTGAAGCAACTATCACTAAGAGGTTAGCGTGGTTAGTGGAGCAATTGGTAGTTAGTAGCCATGAGTTTTTATTTTACTTTGTTTTGAAAATTATTTTCAAACTCTTTTCTCATTTTTCTATCGATGTTTTCACCATCCTCTTAGTTCACCTTTGTTTCATCTTCCATTTGTATTTATTTCCCAAGCCACTTCTCTTTTGTTTTCTTCATCGTTTTCATCGCCTTCTCCACCTACCACATGCTTGTTTTCCTTTTCTTTTCTTTTCTTTTCTTTTTCTAATTCTTTAACAAAGAAGAATGTTAACAACTAACGTGAATAAAGACTGTTAATGCTTCTATCGCCTCCCGTCCCTGTGGATTCGACCCGTTGAGCCAATGCTATAACGGAAGTATCGAGGGAACATTAGCACATATATTAGCTTTTCATTGATTTTACAAAACACGCGTTTTTGAGTGCTAGTTTCGCCCCGATCACAAATTTTTGGCGCCGTTGCCGGGGACGGGAATGGTTTTGACTTCACGTTTTTGTTAACACTGTCTTCTCTATTTTGGTGTGCAGGACATTCTTTACAGGATTTTAACATTGCAGAATAAACACTAGCTTTGAATCTCCTGCTCTAGAAAGCAGGGACCCAGCTTCTAAAGAACCGCCGCGCAAACGCGACATTTGCCGCGCCAACGCGGCTATTTTGTAACCATTGTGTATCTTGTTGTGCTGGATGTGTTCATTGTAATAGCTAGTGGATCTGTACTATTACTTTCCTGCTTTGATTGCCTACACACCGCAATAAACTAAAGAACTAAAATACGGTATTTGGACTCTTTTAAAACGGCTTAGACATTTGTAGTTAGGCACGTGTCAATTCAATTCCAATATACTGTATTTTGTTCTGTTGTTGTGATTTGGATTGAGGTGTACATATGGTATTGCATATAGCATAGGACAAACACGTGGGTGATTTATCGCTTTGTGTTATATTCTTGTCTATATTGCACACTTGCACGAATTGGACTTAAGGGCAAAACCCATACAAGATAAGGTGGAGATTTCATCACCCTTCCTTAGCCCAAAAATCACCTCCCCATTCACACAACCCAAGCCCTAATAAAATTGATAGACGTTGGCCCCTAGGGACATCTCGGACTCATTAAGAGATTGACCGAGGGTGGAACTTGTTTTGAATCTTACTCTTGTGAAATCGGTGTCTAAGGTTGGGGATTAAGAGGTTACGCCTTGAAGATACCGTGGTTTGGCATAATTAAGGCCCGTTGCTTACGCACGGATACCTCCCACCGTATTTTGCCCCTACCGCTGATTAGCTTGTGGTCAGATTCAAATAACAACCTCCCCTGGGTAATCGACCAGTTAGGAGTCGTCTAGGTCTAGGTCAACCTTAATATAGGCTTGGTTTTGATTTTTCTTTCTTTTTGTTTGTTGTTTGATTTTTATTTTTTGTGATTGTTTGTGAAATGGAATTCAACAATAACAATTCTTTCAATCCGAATATGAATCCATATTTCACACCGACCCCATTCGATTCGAATAATTCCAACCTGACTTTTCACAATATGAACCAACCAAATTCATCGGGTTGGCCTTATCCGAATCAATACAACCCATACCCTCATTCTTATAACTATAATTTCCAAAATAATTTCAACTCTTCACAGAGTCAATGGGGATTCACCTCTCCCGAGTTAAATTTTCAACCTCCTTGTCCACCATATCCACCTTGTCCACAAATCTCATTCCCCAATTTCCCTTCCTATACTCCTTTTCTGGAACCACCAATTGAAGAAAAATCTGAGTTAGAAAAGAGTATAGAAGCTAATCTACAAGAGGCCAAGCAACAACTTCAGAAAATATTGGCCTCTCCAATTTCACAATATTTTCAAGAGTCTTACTCAGTCCACCTCCTCATAATGACCAACCATCTGCCCTGAAAATGAGTAAGGAACTCTTGTGTGAGTCCAAGCTTCAATCTCAAAACATTTTTGACTCACATTCTTCACAAAATTTTCAAAACCAAGATTCTTATACTCCCATTCTAGAACATCTACTTGCAGAAAAATCAAGTCTAGAAAAGAATATAGAAATCTTACAGGAGTCTGCATTACAATTTCAAAAATCTTCTTCTCAGTCTATTAATAGGTTGGAAACACAATTAAGTCAATTGGTCAATATTTATAGGAATGAGGAAACTCTCTCTTATCAACATTTGACCAATTAAATATCTCTAACTCTATAAATTTGACCCATGACTCTTGTTGTTTTGGAAACCAAGATTCCTACACTCCTTTTCTAGAACAACCACTTGAAGATCCATCACATCTAGAAAAGAGTATAGAGTCTTGCAAGAGTCCGCACTACAATTTTAAAAATCTTTTGCCGAGTCTATCAATAGGTTGGAAACACAATTGAGTCAATTGGTTAGCATTTATAGGGATGAGGAAACTCTATCTTATCAATCTGTGACCAATTCAGCTATCCCTAACTCTATTGATCTGACCCAGGACTCTTGTCATTTTGGACACCAAGTTTCAATTTCAGCACACCCATCTGAACTTGTCCAAACTTCAAATCCCATTGACATTTTGGCTAGTTATCCTTTTCCTGAAATTGAACTTGAGCATGAACTGAAAAACACCTAGAGGGGGGGTGAATAGGTGTAATTGCTAATCTAGGAACTAAATGCAAAACTAAATGAAAACTAAATGCGGAAGCTAATGCAAATTTTGCAACACACTTAATACAACACACAAGTGTAGCCGAATTCCCCGTGAAGGGCTCTGGACTAACTCCTCTTGATTCCCCTTGAATGGGTTGAGGTGCTATGTGAAGCTCTTGTGGTTAAGTATAAGTGAGGCACACACAAACAACCAAGCATATAAGGATAAGCAATATGAATCAAATGCAAGGCACAACACAAGTAAATAGATATGAATGATATGACAATAAGAATGATGCTATGCACAACACAAATGTAAAGAGAGAGAGAGTTAGAGAGACAATGGATCAAACCAAAGGCCAAGATATGTTTCGAGGTTCGAGCACCTTGCTCTACATCCCCGCCTACACCACCGTGTAGGATTTCCAATCCACTATCTCCCACCGAGGGAACCTCCACCGAGGAGGATTTGTTACAACACTAGGAGTACCGAACTCTTCTCTCAAACAACCACCTCACAACCGAGGGGTAGGCCCTTAGCCAAACAACCAACACCTCTACCTAAGAGGGTTACAACCACCAAGCTCCACCTCACACAAGAGGGAGCAAACTCAAATCTCCACCTCTACCAAAGAGGGAGCAAACCAATCACCCGATCAACCTCTACCAAAGAGGGATACAACAAGAACAAGGGTGTTTACAACTAGTGGTTACAAAGACCACAAAACAATCTCTCTTTTCTTCTTTTCCACAAAAACAAGATCCTAATAGATTAGGATAGGTGATAGCTCAAGTGTGGAAAACTAGGTGTTTGGAAAACAAAAATACAAAGAAAAATACTTGGGAAAACTCTTGCAAAAGATAGAAAATGAAAGCCAAGACAAATCTCCCAAAATTCTCTTTTCTTTGATTTTTTCCAAAAACCTAAAACAAATAAGATTGGAAGTTTAAAGCCCAAAAACTCTTTTGAAAACTTGTTTTAAACTCTGGGAAACAGGGAATTTTTCTCTTGTAAAAACCTTAGCCAAAATCCCAAAGAAATGGGGATTATATAGGCCAAACCAGAAACTAGCCGTTAGGCTGATGTGGCAGCCTGACAGGCTGGCGGTCGGCCGGCCCGGCCGACCGCCAACGGTCAGAAATGTGACCGTTGGGGCAACCCGGTCGACCGCGCCGGTCGACCCAAACAAACAGAGAGCACTGCTCTCAGGTCCGGTCGACCCGCTCGGTCGACCGGCAAACTGCTAGTCAAGGCGTGCACGTCCGTGCACGTCGGTCGACCCAGCCGGTCGACCGACTTCAGCCCTAGTCGACTTGGTTGGTCGACTAGTCGACTTGGCTGAAGCCAGAACAGAATATAAAACATATTTTGAAAATACTTTTATCTCTTTAAAAATACCATAAAATTGTTTTATCATTTTATATTAAAACACAAACTTGTGATAAAAATTTCAAGACATATATCAACATATTCAAATCATTTTTGTGTCTTACAAATTTTATCAAAAATCAAAACTTGTATTTTTATCAAACATGATTTTTCAACACATGAATAGAAAAGTCAAAATAAGTTTGTCTAGGAAGTTAATAGGCATGTATGTATAAATAGAAAACATCTACTATACATATAACTCATGTAAACTTGTTTTGATCAAACTATTCATGAAAACCAAAACTAAAACATAAAACATGTGTGTTGTGTGCACTTGAGCATATCAACTATACTAAGCTTTACAATATGGATCTAAACATACTAAACTAAACTATGGATACCTAAGTCTTCTTGACGATCTTCATCTTCAAGTAGACTTGCTCCCAAACCTTGATCCACAAAGTGCAAAGGAATGATCTTTAAGCTTTGGCACCAGAAACACCATGGAAAGCTTCTAAACTCCTTGTAGAAGCTAATCACCAACTAATATCTTGCTAATGGATCTGAAACTTAAATTCACAAGAATATTAGTAAACATAACTACATGAGTTGATCATCATCAAAACTAGAGTGGAAGGCCATTTGGGCCAACAATCTCCCTTTTTGATGATGACAAAACTCATGGAGTTATATATGCATGGATTAAAGTTAAGCTTCAAAGAAGCTCCCCCTTAACTCATGCATAAGCAAATAAATAATAAATATGCAATGAATGGCAATGCATATAAACAATAAACAAGATACTCTAGGTACCAATGAAAATATTCACAATAAACATGCTCTTATACCAATTGAAATTGTCAAAACAATATAAACTCAAAATCTTTCTCCCCTTTTTGTCAATCATCAACAAAGGGGTAAAATCAAAATCAAAACACAAACAAATTCTTCTATCAACAAAACATGATCTAGACACCAATGAAATGTGAAAGGTGCTCTAGATACCAATTAAATGAATAAAACTTTTCCCTTTTTTTTTTAAATAAATGCATACAAAGACATGCATATAAATCCAAATCCTTCTCCCCCTTTTTGTTCTAATTAAAGAGACAACAAAGGGTTGAAAACAACAAATCAATGTTCTCCCCCTTTTTGTCTAAAACACAAATGATGTAAATAAGGGGGTGAATAATAAATCATAAGATGTACACTCAATTAAGATACCAAATGAAACATATATGTCAATGAAGTACATCTTGATACCAATTGAAAGTGAACATAAAACAATCAACAAATGGTATATGCTATATACATTCATAAAGAGGAAGACGCTAAGTTAACTTCCCTACACATATGCATTACATGAAAAGGGATGACAAGCCCCAATGCACATAACACATATTATGTAATGCATAAGAGGAGATGTGAGCTCCCCCTACACATGTGTATCACATAAAGAAAGGATGTCAAGCATCTCAATACAAGATACACTCAACATGAATCTATATGTAGAAGAGATGTTAAGCTCTCCTTGCATATAGGCAATGTAAATCAAAAATTTGAGAAATTTTCTTTAAACAACATTTTGAGATACCACTTGAAATTAAACATAAATCTTGAATTCATAAACATAAATCTTGATATCAATTGAAATTATTATTCTTTTAAAAACAAATGATACCAAAATGAAATTCAATATTTTCTATCATAAAGCAAGGGAGTGGAAATCAAATACCAATTGAAATAGAATATGAAATACACATTTTCTCCCCTTTATGAAAAACTAACTAAAACAATGTGTAAGCTTGAAAAGATACCAATTGAAAAATGAATCAATTGAAATAAAGTTAAAGCTCAAGCTCTAGCATAAAACAGATTTGTGCTCAAGATATAAAAATATAATAGCACAAATAAAACATGTCTATGTGTATGAAATAGAATGAATACCAATCACCAATAGATGATACCAATTGATAACATACATACACTATAAACAATTATTAGTATACAAAAGGATCAAATTGATACCAATTGAAAGAGTTCAATGATACCAATTGAAATAACAACAATAGCATGTGTATACCTCATAACACACCGAAGGATACGAACTAGTTAAAATGAAAATTTTGTTAACTAGTACGAAATCCTTCAAGCAAGGAATGGACAAAATAGTTTTTCATAAAACATGAAATCCACATGATAATCAACACTCTAATCCAATTTGGCATAAATGTGACTCATGAAAATAAAACATGAGTAAGCAATAAATGTGAGTGTACAAATAAAATGTGAAGATCATAATCATGAAAATTATTCAATTAAGCTCAATATTCCTTTAAACAAGAAAACACGAAAATCATTAAAACTGTTTAATCTTCAAGGCATATGTATGTCCTATACAAACTAAGGTATACATACATATCCAAACACAACGAGTCCACAACGATATATGCATGAAGGCACGTGGCTCCAAAGATGTATATGTATAAGAATAGTTTGAGCTAAATGGACATATACATGAAGTCAAACATAAATACATAAACATGAAAAACTAAATTTTCATAAAAGCAAATTTCATTTCAAGGTATATGTATGATTTGTCAACACAAGAAGTATACATACATATCCCGAAACACAATTGAGTCCATAAATATAGATTTGCATGAAAGGCAAATGACTCAAGGGGTATACATGTATATCTTAAGGTTTGGCAATACAAACATATACATGAAGTGAAAATTCATAAACATAAAACAAATCAAAAATATGAATACAAGTTTAAAATGTATGAATCATCAAAACTAGACTATACTAGCACATCTAATGGGTTCAAATAAGCAATCAAGCCCAAACATATATAGATTTATTTGTGGCCCACTATATGCACAAGTATAAATCCTAGTCTTAATGAAAACTAACATCTAAACATGTAATCAATACATGAAGCATAAAACCAAGATATAAATCAATCATGATAAGCATAAACATGATCATTATGTAAATCCACATGTTATTAGATTTATGATGTACATGATAGCTAATCAAATATGAGAACACAAAATAATAATTCATATTAAACATGGGTGTCTCAAATACTATACATGTATGTCAAGAATCTAATTAACATGGCATTTTCATACTAATCACTAAACAATGAAACATGCTATAAACAATGAATATGAAAAGCATGTAAACAATAAATAGGAGTTAGGAATCGTTACAAAAACCTAGAAGGCAACTCTCCATGACTCCAAAACATGGTGGTCATCTCCACCAAACTTCCCTTGAAAGTGATGCATCCAAATGATTTCCTATAAGCTCAGAACGCATCCACTCCAAGGTACGGCAACTCTCACGTCATGTGAGAGCCCACACCTACATCAAAAATAGGAGGGGTGGTCTTGGTACCCATACCTTCTTGGGTCCATGGGGTTAGTACCTTCTCTAACCCAAACAAATTTATTTGCTAAATTTACATTATGTAATCTATCAAAACAAAATTTAGCAAGGTGTCCCCTACGTCCACAATGTGTACAAGTGTACACATGAGCATACGTGTGATGGTGTCCGTGAGGAGCATGTGTATGCCGTGTATGGTGTGCATGCATATTAGGATCTTGCTTCTTTCGAAACAAGGATTCCAAATGTGTATGGCTCTTGGCACATTGGCTCAAAGTGGAGCCCAAACAATCTACTCTCTTCTTAAGCATGGATATATCTTGTTCAATTAAAGAAGAGGTGGCACATGCAATAGGTGAGGTGTGTGATACTACACTAGCATGGCAAACATGTGCATCAATCTTATTTTGCAAAACTTCATTTTTCTTTAAACATACATCTAAATCATTTGAAATAGAAATTATTTTATTTTTCAAATCAATATTCTCTTTTAAAACAAATTCAACTTTTGAAGACAAGTGTTCATTTTTCTTCAAAATAGCATGGCAATCATTTTTGATTTTAAAAATTCATTTTCTTTAAGTGCAAGTTCTAATTGAGATCTCAATGAATCCCTTTCATTATAGACCTCAACCTTCTCTTGCAAAACATTGTTAAGTCTAGAATGCAAACTCTTATTCTCATTTTCAAGTCCTAGACTTTTCTTTTTCAAAATTTTATATTTTTCTATTAACTTTTCACAAACAATTGAAAGTTCTTCATTCAAAGCATGGGCATCATAATTATCACATGAAGAACTAGAGCAATCATCACTATCTAAGTAGGTTTCCGATTGTACCTCAAGGGAGTCATTCCTTGGATCATGAAGCATTGAGAGTCGGATTCTCCACTAGATTCCTTCGGTTGAATTGGTAATTGAAGCTTGGAGGTGGTGGTTGTGGTTGTCAACATATTCCACACTGCAAATGCGGAATCAAAGTTAGAAAACACGTAAAAGATAATCTTTAGATAATGTGCTTCTAATAGCCTCTAAAGCTTGTGCATTGGCCCCTATATGATCACCATTACCAAGATAGCATTTCTTGGTAGCGGAAGAAAGACATGCAAACCTAGGGTCTTTAGGTACATGGACATCCTATACTTCCAAACAACAATGTTGGAAGGATCAAAGCTAGGTGGGGTCATGAAGTCCATGGTATAAACTATATGTGTGCAAGCAAGCAAATGCAAACAATAGACTAGCAATCAAGGGATCTCACTCCTAGGATGTTAAGCCTAATATCAGGAGCACTAGCTCTGATACCAATTGAAAAAAACACCTAGAGGGGGGGTGAATAGGTGTAATTGCTAATCTAGGAACTAAAATGCAAAACTAAATGAAAACTAAATGCAAAACTAAATGCGGAAGGTAATGCAAATTTTGCAACACACTTAATACAACACACAAGTGTAGCCGAATTCCCGTGAAGGCTCTGGACTAACTCCTCTTGATTCCCCTTGAATGGGTTGAGGTGCTATGTGAAGCTCTTGTGGTTAAGTATAAGTGAGGCACATACAAACATCCAAGCATATAAGGATAAGCAATATGAATCAAATGCAAGGCACAACACAAGTAAATAGATATGAATGATATGACAATAAGAATGATGCTATGCACAACACAAATGTAAAGAGAGAGAGTTAGAGAGACAATGGATCAAACGCAAAGGCCAAGATATGTTTCGAGGTTCGAGCACCTTGCTCTACATCCCCGCCTACACCACCGTGTAGGATTTCCAATCCACTATCTCCCACCGAGGGAACCTCCACCGAGGAGGATTTGTTACAACACTAGGAGTACCGAACTCCTCTCTCAAACAACCACCTCACAACCGAGGGTAGGCCTTAGCCAAACAACCAACACCTCTACCTAAGAGGGTTACAACCACCAAGCTCCACCTCACACAAAAGGGAGCAAACTCAAATCTCCACCTCTACCAAAGAGGGAGCAAACCAATCACCCGATCAACCTCTACCAAAGAGGGATACAACAAGAACAAGGGTGTTTACAACTAGTGGTTACAAAGACCACAAAACAATCTCTCTTCTTCTTTTCCCACAAAAACAAGATCCTAATAGATTAGGATAGGTGATAGCTCAAGTGTGAAAAAACTAGGTGTTTGAAAACAAAAATACAAAAAAAAATACTTGGGAAAACTCTTGCAAAAGATAGAAAATGAAAGCCAAGACAAATCTCCCAAAATTCTCTTTTCTTTGATTTTTTCCAAAAACCTAAAACAAATAAGATTGGAAGTTTAAAGCCCAAAAACTCTTTTGAAAAACTTGTTTAAAACTCTGGGAAACTGAGAATTTTCTCTTGTAAAAACCTTAGCCAAAAACCAAAGAAAGGGGATTTATATAGGCCAAACCAGAAACTAGCCGTTAGGCTGATGTGGCAGCCTGACAGGCCGGCGGTCGGCCGGGCAACGGTCAGAAATGTGACCGTTGGGGCAACCGGGTCGACCGCGCCGGTCGACCCAAACAAACAGAGAGCACTGCTCTCAGGTCCGGGCGACCCGCTCGGTCGACCGGCAAACTGCCAGTCAAGGCGTGCACGTCCGTGCACGTCGGTCGATCCAGCCGGGTCGACCGACTTCAGCCCTGTCGACTTGGTTGGTCGACTAGTCGACTTGGCTGAAGCCAGAATAGAAAATCTGGTATAAAACATATTTTGAAAATACTTTTATCTCTTTAAAAATACCATAAAAATTGTTTTATCATTTTATATTAAAACACAAACTTGTGATAAAAATTTCAAGACATATATCAACATATTCAAATCATTTTTGTGTCTTGCAAATTTTATCAAAAACCAAAACTTGTATTTTTATCAAACATGATTTTTCAACACATGAATAGAAAAGTCAAAATAAGTTTGTCTAGGAAGTTAAAAGCATGTATGTTAAATAGAAAACATCTACTATACATATAACTCATGTAAACTTGTTTGATCAAACTATTCATGAAAACCAAAACTAAAACATAAAACATGTGTGTTGTGTGCACTTGAGCATATCAATATACTAAGCTTTACAATATGGATCTAAACATACTAAACTAAACTATGGATACCTAAGTCTTCTTGACGATCTTCATCTTCAAGTAGACTTGCTCCCAAACCTTGATCCACAAAGTGCAAAGGAATGATCTTTAAGCTTTGGCACCAAAAACACCATGGAAAGCTTCTAAACTCCTTGTAGAAGCTAATCACCAACTAATATCTTGCTAATGGATCTGAAACTTAAATTCACAAGAATATTAGTAAACATAACTACATGAGTTGATCATCATCAAAACTAGAGTGGAAGGCCATTTGGGCCAACATGAACATGATCCTGAACTTCAACTTGGTAATTCAATTTCACTTCCTGATTCAATATTGACTGAGGTGTTTTTACCTAAATTCAGGCTTTTTCCCGAGTCAGTATTGGATCCAGTGCTAGTCCATTAATTGAATCACCAATCATTTATGATCATATTAAACTTGACCAATTTCATACTTTTGAAAGTCCCATTGATAAATTGGCAAGTTCTCATTTTTATGGAATTGAACTCAATGAGGAATGTGACTTTGATCCTCAAATTTGTGATCCAGTTTAAATTCCTGAATCAATATTGACTCCTGTTATGTTACCCATTTGAGCAACATTTTAGAGTCAGTTTGATTCCCATACCCGTCATTCTTGAACTTGAATCACCAATCTTAGGAAGTCACATTCCATCATGGGAAAATGAATATGGACTTGAGTTTCAACTTCTTGATTTGGACCCACTTCCTGAATCAATCTCGACTCCCGAACCTTTATTTGACTTAAGTCTTTTTCCTGAGTCGGTATTAGTTCCTGTACTTCTTGAGTCCAAATCAATCATTCCATTCTGGGACAAGGGTCTGTATAAATTTGACTCTGAAATTATTTTGAAAATTTGGAAATTAGATAGGGTAAAAATTTTAATAAAAATCATAAATATATACATCTTTCTAGTGGGTTGTATTATAGAGGTCTCTGGTGGGTTCCTCCAGACTCCACGTAAGTTGGATTGGGCTGCATTTCGTGGACCAATCAGACCACCACCGGAACCACCACCTTGAGGTGATTTTTCCTTCCCTCTCTATTTATTTCATGCATACATACATCACGATACATTGAGGACAATGCATGAGATAAGTGTGGGGGAGGGTTTACTAACATAGAGTTTTTAGATTTTCTTTCTTTTACACTTCTTTTAGGATACTTTTAGAAATCTTCCCTTTTGTATAGGAATTTTTTTCTTTTCTTAAAAAACTTTTTGAAATAAGAGACAAAATTTTGATCTATTTTTAAGAAAATTAAGATGATCTTAGAAATTAAGAAAGCCTAATTATGACATCTTAACCTAGTCGAAATAATGGATCTTGTTTAAAATTATAGGCCAAGTAAGATAAATTAGGGAGATAACTTTATCTTGAATTTTTTGCCTTAAATAGTATGCACTTCACACTTACACAATTTTTGGGATGAAAACAAAGACATAAAATGCCATAAATCAAAAGAAAAAATTAAAAAAAAATAATAATATAAAAAAACATCACTTATTAAGCTGGATAATTATGTCTCAAGAAGCATGATTATTCACGCCTAACGGTGATCATAAGAAGCAAATAATCCCCCTTAGTTTTGTGGCCTTGTTTACTCGAGTCCTTAAACCCGAGGGATGTTTTCTCATCTGGTGCCCTAGGACCGTCTGGTTTGGGAGTCATCGGTTAAAGGCTCACTACCCCCGGGTAAACTAGAAAGCCTAAGAAAACTAAGGGAAGAAAAAAGAAGAAATATATATATATATATATATATAAATGGCTTGATGGTTGGAGTTGAAATCTCAGAAATCTTCACTGTCACAAAGTGCATATTATCTAGGTTTTATGAAAGATAAAATATTCAATCCAATTTGAATTCTTACCTTAATTGAAGACAAGATCTTGCATAGAGACTAAATTTAAGGAAGATTAATTTTTAGTGGACTTATGATCTTAGATCGCTTATATTTTTGCAAAAATATTTTGAAAACTTGTCTCTCTTTCAAAATGTGTTTTCAAAATACTAACATTTATCTTCTTTCTTTACGGATTTTGTGGGTGCAATCCGCTGAAAACCCTCAGGAGACAAAACTCCTCCTCTAGGGGTAACCTAGAGGTTTAACGGCTTGTTGCACACGCTCAGTGCAATCGCGTCACCTGCGAAAGTGGTGTAATAATATATGTAGTATAGTTTTTCTTTTCTTGTTTTGCTCGGGACGAGCAAAAGATAAGTGTGGGGGTGTGATTAGTCTACAATTATGCATTATTATATCGTATTCCCCACCGATTTATGAATAAAATGTCGATCTAAATCGTGTTTTGGTCTCTCTTGCAGGTAAATCAAGAGTTTAGGGCAAAGGAGTAATAAGAGCTTAATTAAACCCATTTTTGGGTAATTAAATCCGCATTACTTGGAGGCCAAGTAAGGGATATTCTAGAAGATACGTCGAACCTAGACTCTTGCGCACGTCAGACGAATATTGGGCAAAATTACCAGAATTGGAATATACCAGGAAGATCCCCGAAGCGCCACGGATTCCCGCACCAAAACCAGGGACTTTTGTCCCTGGTATTGCCGCGGATCCGCGGCAATATGGTGGGGCCACGCGTCGATTTTCGACGCAAGGCCCCGTCTCGTCTTCCAGAAGTCTCCTTCGCCTATAGATACCCCTGCATAGGTCCAGAACGAAGCAGTTTTTGGATTTTAGGCTAGGGTTTTCTGTTTTAGTGTAGTGTAGGTAGGTGTTCTTCATTTCATTTCTTTTGTATTTTCTTTTTTTTTAGATCTTGTAGTAGGGCTGAGAGATTCAGAGAGATAGAGAGGGATTAATGTAATAGATGGTGACAATCTATGTAAAGGTGCCTCCTTTCTTCTCTGATGTAATCTTTGTTGGCCCAATGGCCTTCCACTCTAGTTTTGATGATGATCAAATCATGTAGTTATGTTTACTAATATTCTTGTGTTTCTAAGTTTCAGATCATTAACAGGATATTAGTTGGTGATTAGCTTCAACAAGATGATTAGAAGCTATCCATGATGATTCCGGTGCCAAAGCTTAAAGATCATACCTTTGCACTTGGAGAATCACGGAGTTTTGGAGCAAGTCTACTTGAAGATGAAGATCATCAAGAAGACTTAGGTATCTAGTTTAGATTATGAGTTTTAGATCCATGTGTAAAGCTTAGTTTAGTTGATATGCTCAAGCGCACAAAACACACACGTTTTATGTTTGATTTTTGGTTTTCATGAATAGTTTGATCAAAACAAGTTTTCATGATTCTTATGTATAGTAGATGTTTTCTATTTATACATACATGCTTTAACTTGGTAAACAAACTTATTTTGACTATCCTATTCATGTTTTGGAAAAATCAAGTTTGACAAAATACAGGTTTTGTTTTGATAAAATTTGCAAGACTCTAAAATGAATTGATATGTGATATATTGTCTTGAAATTTTTATCACAGGTTTATGTTTCAATATAAAATGACAAAACAATTTTTATGGAATTTTCAGAAAAGATAAAAGATTTTTATAAAATATTTTTTTCCAAAAATTCTGACTTTGATTTGTGCTGACAGACTGGTCGGTCGACCGTGTCGGTCGACCGTACCAAGGGGCCGGTCGACCGACCCGGTCGACCGACGTGCACAGACGTGCACGTCTGTTAGGCACAGATACGGTCGACCGGGTCGGTCGACCGAAGTGAGAGTTCTGCTCACTGGAAATTTCGGTCGACCGGGCCGGTCGACCGATAGTGCCCAACGGTCATATTTCTGACCGTTGGCGGTCGACCGGGCCGGTCGACCGGTGGCTGTCAGAATTGCCACATCAGCCTAACGGCTAGTTTTGATTTTTGGCCTATATAAACCCCATTCCTTTGGGATTTTGGCCAAGGTTTTCAAGAGGAAAATTTACAGTTTTCTGAAGAGTTTAAAAGAGTTTTTAAAAGAGTTTAAGTGCTAAAAAGATTTAATCTTTATTTGTTTTGTGTTTTTGGAAAATCAAAGAAAATAGGATTTGGGATATTTGTGTTGATTTTCATTCTATATCTTTTGGCAAGAATTTTCCCAAGTATTTTTCTTTGTTGCTTGTTTCCAAAACACTTAGTTTCCACTTGAGCTATATCTTCTATCCTAAGTTATTAGGATCTTTGTTTAGTGTGAAAAAAGAAAAGAGAAAAAGAAAGAAAAGAGAAGTTTGTGGTTGTGGAACCACTTGTTGTAAACCCTCCTTGCTTTTGTGAATCCCTCTTCGGTAGAGGTGATCGGAGTGGTATTGTGATTGGTTTGTGAGCCTCTTAGGTAGAGGTGGTTGTTGTATTTGGCTACGGGCCGTATCCCTCTTCGGTAGAGGTGGATTGTGGTTGTATAGCCTCGGTGGCTTTGTAAGGTTGAGAGAGGAGTTTGGTACTCCTATAGTGGATTGGGAAATCCTACACGGTGGTGTAGGCGGGGATGTAGAGCTAGGGGCTCGAACCTCGAAACACATCTTGGTCTTTGCGTTTGATCCAATTTCTCTCAACTCTACTCTTTTTACATTTGTGCAAGCATCATCCATTCATATCATCATATATACTTGCTTGTGTTTTGAGCATTGTTTCATATTGCCTTGCATATATTTCTATTGCAATTCATCTATACTTGCTTGGCTTAATTGTGTGCATTGTATTGTTATATCCTTGATTGCTTGGATTGCTTGTGTGTGTGTTTCATCATAGCAATTCATTCTTTACTTGTTCGATCATATCTCATACAACACGGTTGCATTGCGCACCTCTAACCCATTCAAGGGGAATTGGGAGGAAGGAGTTCAGAACTCGAAAGGGGTATTCGGCTCTTAGTCGTGTTTTGAGAGATCGTTGCATCACTCATATTTAATTAAAAGTTTAAAAAGATCATTAGATTAGCATTTTCACCTATTCACCCCCCCTCTAGGTGTATTTCAATTGGTATCAGAGGTAGTGCTCCTGATATTAGGCTTAACATCCTAGGAGTGAGATCCATTTGCTTGCTAATCTTGTTTGCATTTGTTTGATTGCACACATATAGTGTGTACCCATGGACTTCATGACCCCACCTAGCTATGATCCTTCCAACATTGACATTTGGAAGTATAGGATGTCCATGTACCTAAAGACCCTAGGCTTGCATGTCTTCCTTGCCACCACCAAGAGATGTTATCTTGGTGATGGTAATCATATAGGGGCAAATGCACATGCCCTTGAGGCCATTAGAAGCACTTTATCTAAAGATTATCTTTTACATGTTTCTAATATTGATTCCGCTTTTGCAGTGTGGAATCTATTGTCAACAACAACCACCACCTCCAAGCTTCCATTGTCAAATCAACCGGAGGAATCTAGTGGAGAGTCCGAATCTCAATGCTACATGGTCCAAGGGAATGACTCCCTTGAGGTACAATCGGAACCCCACTGTGATAGTGATGATTGCTCTAGTTCTTCAAATGATTGTGTTGATCCCCATGCTTTAAATGAAGAACTTTCTATTGTGTGTGAAAAGTTAATAGAAAAATATAATTTGTTGAAAAAGAAAAGTCTAGGCATTAATAATGAAAATAAAAATTTGATTGCTAGACTTGATGTTGTTTTGCAAGAGAAAGAGGAGATTGCTAATGAGAGGGATTCATTAAAATCTCAACTTGAACTTGCATTTAAAGAAAATAACTTTTTGAAAAATAAAAATGATTGCCATGTTCTTTTGAAGAAAAATGAAACGTTAACTTCAAAAGTTGAATTTGTTTTAAAAGAAAATGATTCTTTGAAAAGAGAAATTGAGTTCATTTCGAAAGAATTAGAAATTTGTTTGAATAAGAATAATTCTTTGAAAAATGATATGTCTTCTCATGTTTGCCATGCTAGGGTAGTATCACACACTTCACCTATTGCATGCTCCACTTCTTCTAAAATCGATGATGATATTTGTATGTTAAAGAGGAAGGTAGAATGTTTGGGCTCCACTATGAGTCAATGTGCCATGAACCATACACGGTTGGAAACTTTGCTTCGAAAGAAACAAGTTCCATCTTTTATGCATGCACACCCTCCACGGCATACACATGCTCCTCACGGACACCATCACACGTATGCTCATGTGTACACTTGTACACATTGTGGTCGAAAAGGCCATCTAGCTAAATTTTGCTTTGATAGACTACATACTACAAATTTAGCTAAGAAATTTGTTTGGGTTAGAGAAGGGACTAACCCCCATGGACCCAATAAGAGATGGGTACCAAAGACCACCCCTCCTTTATTTGATGTAGGTGAGGGATCTCACATGACGTGAGAGTGTTGGCACCTTGGAGTGGATGCGTTCCGTACTTAAAGGAAATCTATTGGATGCATCACTTTCAAGGGACGATTTGGTGGAAAGGTCCACCATGTTTTGGAGACAAGGAAAGTTGCCTACAAGGTCTTGGTAACAATTCCTAACTCCCTATTATTTGTTTACACGCTTTATATTTCATCTTTGATTATAGCATGTTTTTGATGTCTATGGATTAGTATGTTCATTCCATGTTTATTAGATCCTTGACATACATGTATAGTATTTGAGACACACATGCTTATTTGATTCATATTAGTGTTCTCACCGTTTGTTTAGCTATAATGTACATCATGAATCTAATACATGTAAATTTGCATATTAATCATGTTTTAGTTTTATCATGATGTTCTTTTATCATGCTTTGATGCTTCTTGTGGTAATAACATGTTTGAATGTAGATTTTATTAAAACTTGTGTTATACATGTACAAATAGTGAGCTACATTTGTTTCTTATGTAATTGAACTTCATGCTCATTTGTATTCACTATATGCACACGTATAAGCTAGTTTTGGTGATTTGCTCATTCTTACTTGTTATGCCCATTGTCATGTTTTTAGATCATGTTCATTTAAAATAAAAGAATTATGGTGAATTTTGTATGTGTTTTAGTTAGAAATATGGTATTCGTATTTGTTTTGATGCTTCATGACTTGATTACATGTTTAGATGTTAGTTTTCATTAAGACTAGTTATATACTTGTACATAGAGTGGGTAACAAATAAATCTATATATGTTGAGCTTGAACGCTTATTTGAACCCATTAGATGTGCTAGTATAGTCTAGTTTTGATGATTCATATATTTTAAACTTGTATTCCCATTTTTGAATTTGTTTTGATGAATATGAGTTTCCATTTCATGTATATGTGCATTTTGCCAAAACATTAAGATATACATGTATACCCCTTGAGTCATTTGCCTTCAACGCAAAATCTATTTATGGACTCAATTGTGTTTAGGGATATGTATGTATACTTAGTGTAGTGACAATTCATACATATACCATGAAATAAAATTTGATTGTTTAATGAAAATTTGATTTTTCATGTTTGATGTATTTATGTTTAACTTCATGTATATGTCTATCTAGTTCAAACTAATCTTATACATATACATCCTTTTTGAGCCACGTGCTTTCATGCATCTACTCTTAGTGGACTCGTTGAGTTTTGGATATGTATGTATATGTTAGCTTGCATTAGACATACATATGCCTTGAAGATTAAATAAGTAGTTTTATATGATTTTTCATGTTTTTTGATAGAATTATGTTTTAAGGAATAATTGAGCTTAATGAAATATTTTTCATGATTTTGATCTTCACATATTATTTGTACACTCATATCTATTACTCATGTTTTGTTTCTCATGAGTTGTGCTTAATTGATTAGAGTAATAATTATTATGTGATTTTCATTTCTATGAAAAATAATCTTGTTTTATTCCTTGCTTGAAGAATTTCGTACTAGTTAACAAGTTTTTCATTTAACTAGTTGCGATGTTCTTCACTTTGGTAGATGTTTTCAAACTAAACCTAATTTTCAAATCTATTTTTGAAAACCCCTACCATCTAAGGGCGGTAGGATGGGAGATCATGTTCATGTATGCCCTAAATTGAAAATCTTTAAAACTTGAATTATGATTGGGTGGTAGATAATATGATGTATACACTTGAACTTATTGTTATGTCAATTGGTATCATTGAACTCTTTCAATTGGTATCATTTTGATCTTCTTGTATACTCATATATGTTTTTGTATGTATGTATGCTTTAAATTCCAAGTATATCAATTTCTATGGTATCTATCTTTCATACATATATATGTTTGTGTTTATGCTAGTGCTTGAGTTTCAATTTGTTTCAATTGACTACTTTTAAATTGATATCAAGACTATGCATGATTTTAGTTTGTATTTCATAAAGGGGGAGAAAATGTGTATTTCATATTTCGTATTCTATTGTATTTGATTTCCACTCCCTTGCTTTATGATAGAATATATTGATAATAATTTCAATTGGTATCTTTATGTCTTAAAGAATAATGTTTATTTTAAACATGTGATATCATATTTTTTAAAATGAATAATTCTTACAATTGGTATCAATGTTTCTATGTAAAATCTTTTAAATTGGTAAAACTTTTACAATTGGTATCATATTTGAGAAATTCAAAATTTGGTATGTTTAATTACAATTGGTATCTAAAAATTTTGTTTTAAAGAAAATATTCAAAGTTTTGATTTGTATTTCCTATATGCAAGGAGAGCTTAACATCTCTCTTACATATAGATTCATGTTGAGTATATTATAAATTGAGGAGCTTGACAACTCTTCTTTATATGATATACGTGTGTAGGGGGAGCTTCACATCTCCTCTTATGCATTACATAATATGTGATTATGTGAATTGGGGCTTGTCATCCCTTCTTCATGTAATGCATATGTGTAGGGAAGCTAACTTAGCGTCTTCCTCTTCATGAATGTATATAGCATATAACATTTATTGATTCTTGTTTATTGGTATCAAGATACTTCATTGACATATTTTTAATTGATATCATGTTTGTAGTCACCCCTTATTGACTTTGTTTTTGTTTTAGACAAAAAGGGGGAGAACGTTATTTGTATTGTTTTAATTAACAAAAAGGGGAAGAAGATTTTTACCCCTCATTTTATTTATGGATTTTTGATTATTCACCCCTTTATTGATGATTGACAAAAAGGGGGAGAATAATTGTGAGTTTTGTTTTTATATATGCATAATTGTGTTTTTGCATATACTAAGTTCATGCATAGCAAATAAATAATAAGATATGATGCATGCTTTTGTTTAGTATCATGTGCTTTCATTGCATATATATTATGTTTATTGTGATGCATGAGTTAAGGGGGAGCTTCTTTGAAGCTTAACTTTAATCCATGCATATATAACTCCATGAGTTTTGTCATCATCAAAAAGGGGGAGATTGTTGGCCCAATGGCCTTCCACTCTAGTTTTGATGATGATCAACTCATGTAGTTATGTTTACTAATATTCTTGTGTTTCTAAGTTTCAGATCATTAATAGGATATTAGTTGGTGATTAGCTTCAACAAGATGATTAGAAGCTATCCATGATGATTCCGGTGCCAAAGCTTAAAGATCATACCTTTGCACTTGGAGAATCACGGAGTTTTGGAGCAAGTCTACTTGAAGATGAAGATCATCAAGAAGACTTAGGTATCTAATTTAGATTATGAGTTTTAGATCCATGTGTAAAGCTTAGTTTAGTTGATATGCTCAAGCGCACAAAACACACACGTTTTATGTTTGATTTTTGGTTTCATGAATAGTTTGATCAAAACAAGTTTTCATGATTCTTATGTATAGTAGATGTTTTCTATTTATACATACATGCTTTAACTTGGTAAACAAACTTATTTTGACTATCCTATTCATGTTTTGGAAAAATCAAGTTTGACAAAATACAGGTTTTGTTTTTGATAAAATTTGCAAGACTCTAAAATGAATTGATATGTTGATATATTGTCTTGAAATTTTTATCACAGGTTTATGTTTCAATATAAAATGACAAAACAATTTTTATGGAATTTTCAGAAAAGATAAAAGATTTTTATAAAATATTTTTTTCCAAAAATTCTGACTTTGATTTGTGCTGACAGACTGGTCGGTCGACCGTGTCGGTCGACCGTACCAAGGGGCCGGTCGACCGACCCGGTCGACCGACGTGCACAGACGTGCACGTCTGTTAGGCACAGATACGGTCGACCGGGTCGGTCGACCGAAGTGAGAGTTCTGCTCACTGGAAATTTCGGTCGACCGGGCCGGTCGACCGATAGTGCCCAACGGTCATATTTCTGACCGTTGGCGGTCGACCGGGCCGGTCGACCGGTGGCTGTCAGAATTGCCACATCAGCCTAACGGCTAGTTTTGATTTTTGGCCTATATAAACCCCATTCCTTTGGGATTTTGGCCAAGGTTTTCAAGAGGAAAATTTACAGTTTTCTGAAGAGTTTAAAAGAGTTTTTAAAAGAGTTTAAGTGCTAAAAAGATTTAATCTTTATTTGTTTTGTGTTTTTGGAAAATCAAAGAAAATAGGATTTGGGATATTTGTGTTGATTTTCATTCTATATCTTTTGGCAAGAATTTTCCCAAGTATTTTTCTTTGTTGCTTGTTTCCAAAACACTTAGTTTCCACTTGAGCTATATCTTCTATCCTAAGTTATTAGGATCTTTGTTTAGTGTGGAAAAAGAAAAGAGAAAAAGAAAGAAAAGAGAAGTTTGTGGTTGTGGAACCACTTGTTGTAAACCCTCCTTGCTTTTGTGAATCCCTCTTCGGTAGAGGTGATCGGAGTGGTATTGTGATTGGTTTGTGAGCCTCTTAGGTAGAGGTGGTTGTTGTATTTGGCTACGGGCCGTATCCCTCTTCGGTAGAGGTGGATTGTGGTTGTATAGCCTCGGTGGCTTTGTAAGGTTGAGAGAGGAGTTTGGTACTCCTATAGTGGATTGGGAAATCCTACACGGTGGTGTAGGCGGGGATGTAGAGCTAGGGGCTCGAACCTCGAAACACATCTTGGTCTTTGCGTTTGATCCAATTTCTCTCAACTCTACTCTTTTTACATTTGTGCAAGCATCATCCATTCATATCATCATATATACTTGCTTGTGTTTTGAGCATTGTTTCATATTGCCTTGCATATATTTCTATTGCAATTCATCTATACTTGCTTGGCTTAATTGTGTGCATTGTATTGCTATATCCTTGATTGCTTGGATTGCTTGTGTGTGTGTTTCATCATAGCAATTCATTCTTTACTTGTTCGATCATATCTCATACAACACGGTTGCATTGCGCACCTCTAACCCATTCAAGGGGAATGGGAGGAAGGAGTTCAGAACCTCGAAAGGGGTATTCGGCTCTTAGTCGTGTTTTGAGAGATCGTTGCATCACTCATATTTAATTAAAAGTTTAAAAAGATCATTAGATTAGCATTTTCACCTATTCACCCCCCCTCTAGGTGTATTTCAATCTTCTCCATTTTCTACATGATGCTTGGCTAACTTCTTTTCTTCTCATGGTAATCTAACTACTAACCACTAACCATCTAACCACTTACTTGATAATCCACATGAATCTAATAGCCTCACAAGGCCTTGATCTTGCAAGAGCCATTGATGGCTCATGATGATGGATTCTAACATTCTAATATTTCTAACACCTAACCCACTAACTTGCTAACCTGCAAATGCTATCTTTATTTCATGCTCACCTCTAACTGGTCTTGATGATTTAACAGTAGCTTGCAACTTGTTATGTGGTATGGATGTGTTGTTTGAATGTAGAAGAACCTTCTTATGTGCCATGCTCTGTATCGTCTCTTGAAGCCAAGGATTAGTGATGGACGAGGATCCATATGAAGCAACTATCACTAAGAGGTTAGCGTGGTTAGTGGAGCAATTGGTAGTTAGTAGCCATGAGTTTTTATTTTACTTTGTTTTGAAAATTATTTCCAAACTCTTTTTCTCATTTTTCTATCGATGTTTTCACCATCCTCTTAGTTCACCTTTGTTTCATCTTCCTTTTGTTTTTATTTCCCAAACCACTTCTCTTTTGTTTTCTTCGTCGTTTTCATCGCCTTCTCCACCTACCACATGCTTGTTTTCCTTTTCTTTTCTTTTCTTTTCTTTTTCTAATTCTTTAGCAAAGAAGAACTGTTAACAACCAACGTGAATAAAGACTGTTAATGCTTCTATCGCCTCCCGTCCCTGTGGATTTGACCCGTTGAGCCAATGCTATAACGGAAGTATCGAGGGAATATTAGCACATATATTAGCTTTTCATTGATTTTACAAAACACGCGTTTTTGAGTGCTAGTTTCGCCCCGATCAACCCTCACGTCAAGTGAGATCCCACACCTACATCAAATACAATAGGGGTGGATTTTGGTACCCATATCTTATTGGGTCCATGGGGGTTAGCACATTTCCTAACCCAAATAAACTTGTTTGCAAAATTTGAATTATTTAATCTATCATAACAAAATCTTGTAAGGTGGCCCTTACGTCCACAATGTGTACAAGTGTACACATGAGCATACATAGAATCATATGTGTGAGCATGATGAGCATGTGTTGCCATGGTTTGTGTGCATGCATATAAGGAGCATGTTTCTTGCGAAACATGGATTCCAAGAATGTGTGGTTTATGGCACATTGGCTCAAAGTGGAGCCCAAACAATCTACACTTTTCTTCATCATGCAAATATCATTATTAATACTTGAAGAAGAAGTGGAGCATGCATTCTTATCAATAGATGGTAATTTTATAGTAGCATGACAAACATGAGCATCAAAATCATTTCTCAAAGAGGTGTTTTCTTTTGAAACAAATTCCGATTCTTTTTGAAATCAAAGCAATTTTATTTTTCAAAGAATTGTTCTCTTTTATAACAAAATCAAGTTTTGAAGACAAAACCTCATTTTTCAAAACATCATCACAATCATTTTTATTTTTTAAAATTTTGTTTTCATTTAGGGCAAGGTCAAGTTGGGATTTCAAGGAGTCCCTTTCACTTGAAATCTCGACCGTCTCCTGTAAAATCATGTTTAGTTTTGAAAACAAGTCCTTATTTTCTTCTTTTAATTTAAAGCTTTTCTTTTTCAAAACTTTGTACTTTTCGAGCAAGTTTTCAAAAAATAATGAAAGTTCTTCATTTAAGGCATCGGCATCCATATAGTCATCATCTGAAGAACTAGCACTATTATCTAGCAGAGTATCCGAATGTACCTCAAGGGAGTCATTCCCTTGGACCATGTAGTCGTTGGACTCTTCTCCACTAGATTCTTTCTCCACACAGTTTGTCATTTGATGCTTGGGAGATGTCAATGTGTTCCACACTGTAAAACGGAGTCACAATGAGAAACCATAAATAAAATTCTTTGCTAAGAGAATGCTTTAGTACATCTAGGGCTTGTGCATTGGCTTCTATATGCTTGTCATTACAAAGATAAGATTTCTTGGTACTGGTAAGGTAAACATGCATTCCTAGAATTTTAAGGTACATGGACATCTTGACTTTCAAAATATCAATATTGGTAACATCATACATAGGAGGGGTCATGAAATCCATGAGTGTTTAAACTATATGTATGCAAATGTAAATCTAGATTAGCAAGCCAAGATCTCACTCTTGGATGGTTAAACCTAATATTAGGAGCGTAGGCTCTGATATCAATTGAAAATACACCTAAAGGGGGATGAATAGGTGTAGTAGCTAATCTAATGATGAATGATGCGGAATTAAAAACTAATTACAACACACTATGTGTAACCAAAGAGTGTAGCCGAATTCCCCATCAAGGGCTCTGGACTATCTCCTCGAGATTCCTCTAAATAAGAGTTGAGGTGTTATATGAAGCTCTCTTGGTTCAACACAAGTATGGGCACACAAACAATACCAAGTATATAATATATATATGAACAATATAAAGCAATGCAAGATATAAGAGAGATAGAGTTTAGAGATAGTGGTGTTGGCCCAAGGTTACAATCACCCATTTTTAGTGTGTTTTGATGATTACAAAACATATATAGTTATTTGTACTAATCATGTTTGTTGTTTGAGTGTGTTTCAGGGTTCTAATGAAACTAGAAGTTTTCTTCCTTAAAGGAAGGAGTTTTGACTCAAGTCATCTCAATTCGGGCTCAAGTATCAAGCTTGCAAGATCATATGGAGAAGCCCACTTGAAGAACTTGTAGTTCTTTAGAACCAATGTAAGAAATAGTTTGTTAAAGTTTGAGTTTTAGAAAATTGGCTTTAGGACACACATATTTTTATACAAGTTTTCATGTTTAGCTTTTATCCTTAAGTTTCATGCCTTGGTATATATACATGACTCCAACTTTTTACAAAATGAATATCATGTTTAAATCATGTATGTAAACTCTTTCTAGCATTATTTACAATACTTCAAAATGTTTTACAAAAATTCCAAGTTCTGTTTCTTGCTGTTTTTTCTGTTTCAGGCAAGACCGGCCGACCGGACCGGTCGATCGGAGCTTGTATCCAGGACGTGCACACTTGTGCATGTCTGTCGGCCGACCGTCCGGTCGACCGACTGAAAGCAGTTTGCTCTCGGGTTTTTTCGGCCGACCGGACGGGTCGACCGCCTTCAGAAAACTGTGTTTTATTCTAGAGGACGGTCGACCGAGCGGTCGACCCGAGCCCAACGGCTCCTTGCCAGCAGGGCGGACGGCCGACCCGACCGGTCGACCGCCAGGCCTGCAAAGTCCCCAACGGCTCTTTCCTCTTTGGTGCAATCTGAAATCTGTTTTATAAATCTATTTTTGGCAGACCTTTTCTGAGTTTTTGGAGATCTTTTCCAGATCAAATAAGCTTAAAATAAATTGTTTTTAACCCCTTCCTCTCCCTATAAATAGAGGAGATGGGTCTCTTGCAAAAGACCAAGAAAAATCCTTAAGTTTTCAAAGTTTTAAAAAGAGAAGAAAAGTTTTTAAGCTCTCCATTCTCCCATTCATTCTTGAGCTTGTTTTCAGTTGTGTTCTCTAGCAAAGATCATTCTACAACTGAGTTTTTCTCACTACACTTCTTAGAGCCAAAAATTCCCTACTCAATCTATAAGGAAGTTGTAAAGAGAGAAGTGTTTGTAAAGAGTTTATGATCCTTTAGAGATCACTTGGCTACTTGTTACTCTTTGTTCATCTTGTGGTGATACCTCTTCGGTAGAGGTTCTTGTAAGTGGTTGAGCTCGGTGCTCTGGTCTTTGGTAGACCTTGTAATCGTCCTCGGTGGATAGTGGAAACCCTTCACGGAGGTGAAGGCGGGGAGTAGAGCGGTGGCTCAAATCTCGAAACAAATACTTGTGTTTGTGATTGCCTTCTTGCTCTTGATCTCTATTTCGCTTTACTTTTAATTGCTCTTTATCGCTTATTGTTTTTCCTTTACTTGTGATATTTCTTGTGTGCACTTCATCATTGCATATTATTCATCCTTTGATAATTTGTCGATCAAATCTCATACAACAAGATTGCATTGCGCACCTCTAACTCATATCCAGAGGAATCACGAGGAAGGAGTTCAGAACCCTTCACCGGGTATTCGGCTCTTAGTCTTGTTTTGAGAGATCGTTGCATCATTCACCCATACTTATTTTAAAAAGATTGTTAGATTAGCAATTACACCTATTCACCCCCCCTCTAGGTGTTTTTCAATTGGTATCAGAGCTTGGACTCTAGGCTCTTGGCTTAACAACCTTAGAGAGATCCTACATTTGCTAATCATTTCATTCATTGTCACTTAGTAAAAATGGCCGATGGAATTAAGACCCCTCCTAAGTTTGATGGACTTTACTTTCCCATATGGAAGGTTAAGATGATCGTTTTCTTGCAATCTCTAGGTAGTCGAGTTGCAAAGGCCGTGACCAAACCCTTTAGTGCACCCCACGGTGATGAATCCACTTGGTCCGAAATTGAGACTAAGGAGTTTGATGCCAATGCTAGGGCTCACTATGCACTACTTCAAGCCCTCAATGATGATGACATTTCTAGGGTCATCCATTGCAAGTCCGCATTTGAGATTTGGACACACTTGCTAGTTACACATGAGGGGACTTCACAAGTGAAGAGGGCTAAGATAGACCTTCTTCGGTCTCAATATGAAAACTTTTGCATGCAAGAAAATGAAATCATAGATGATATGGTTACAAGATTTACAAAGATCACTAATGGACTTTCTTCTCTAGGTGATGCCATTGATAATGACCAAAGAGTTAGAAAGATCATCCAGGCTCTTCCTCCTTCATGGGAAGTAAAAGCAACAACCTTGAAGGAACTCAATGACAAGGAGGAGATGGAGCTAATTGGTCTCATTGGGAACCTCAAAACCCATGAGATGGAGAGAAAAGCTAGGGAGGACATGGCTCCTTCCAAGAAGAAAACTATAGCCTTCAAGAGTCAATCCACACACTCCGACGAAGATGATGAAGAAGAAGATGACGAAGAGCTCTCACTTCTTGTGAAGAACGTTCGGAGGATGTACAACAAGGCTAAGTTCCAAGGAAGAAGGAGATGGCAAGGAGGTAAAGAAGAGAGGAAGATTACTTGTTTTAATTGCCAAAGACCGGGTCATATTGTTGCGGAGTGCCCGGATAAAGCAAAGCCCTCCACCTCCAAGAAGTCCTTCAAGAAGAAAGCAATGAAGGCAACATGGGATTTCGAGAGCGAATCCGAGGACGAAATCGACACCGCCAACATGTGCTTCATGGCTAATGAAAGCACAAGCAAGTAACCCCTTCCACTTCTCTTAATGATGAACTTTCCATGGATGAATTAGGAGAAGCTTTTGTAGAATTATCACATAACTATGATTTTTTAAAGAAAAAATATTTAAAAATGAAAAGGGAAAATGAGTCTCTTAATCACCAAGTTTTTACCCTTTCTAAAGAAAAAGATGAATTACTTTCCACTCTTGTTTTCACCCAAAAAGATTTTGACAACTATAAGATTTCATGCAAAGGTAAATTTCCACAAGTTGATAAAAATGAAATTACCATGCTTAAGGAGAAAATTGATTCTTTAGCAGTAGTTTTGAAAAAGTGTGAATTTGACAAAATAGACTTAAGGCTATGTTTCCTAAGAAACAAGCCCCTAAGAAACAATCACATGCTAATACTCATGTTCATGCTCATGTTCATACCACACAACCTCTACATCATGCCAAACCCCACAAACATGCTCACACTTCACACACCCATCATGCATTCATGTATGGTAAAGTGTTTTCATGTTCATATTGTGGCCGTAAAGGTCACTTAGTTAATTTTTGTTATGATAGACTAAGTGCATCTCGTCATAATGTTTGGGTTCGCAACACTAACTTTCAAGGACCTAAGAAAATTTGGGTACCAAAGTCAACGATTTTGTTAAATGATGTAGGTACCATCCAAGGCTCAAAGACGTAGAGGGTTGTGGTATCTTGATAGTGGTTGCTCAAGGCACATGACTTGGGATATCAACAACTTTGCAACCCTATCAAGATACCATGAAGGTGGCACCGTCACCTTCGGAGATGATGCCAAGGGTAAAATCATCGGTATCGGTAATGTCAAACTTGGTACATCCCCTTTAATAGAAAATATTGTTTTAGTTGATGGCCTCAAGTATAACCTCTTGAGTGTTAGTCAACTTTGTGACAAAGGTTTTGATGTTGTTTTTGATAATGTAGTTTGTAAAGTTATTGATAGAATATCTAATACTTGTGTATTTTCCAGTTTTCGCGAAAATAATGTTTATATGATTGATATGTCTAATATGTCTTGTAACATTACTTGTTTAAAAGCCCTCGATGATGACTCTTGGTTGTGGCATAGAAGATTAGGCCACATTTCTTTTGACCATATATCTAGGTTAAACACAAAGAAAATGGTGAAAGGTATTCCTTACTTGAATTTTGAAAAGGACCGAGTTTGTGACGCATGTCAATTTGGGAAACAAACTAAGTCTTCTTTCATGTCAATTAAGGATATCATGACATCACGTCCTTTGGAGTTAATCCATATAGATTTATTTGGCCCTACTCAAACCAAAAGTCTAAGTGGGAATCGTTTTGCATTTGTTTTGGTTGATGACTTTTCACGTTTTACTTGGGTTTTCTTTCTTGAACATAAAAATCAAGCCTTTTCACATTTTCAAGCCTTTAAGAAAAGAGTTGAAAAGGAAAAAGAGTCTTCAATTTTAAGAATAAGAAGTGATAGAGGAGGTGAGTTCATTAACCTACCCTTTACCACTTTTTGTGAAGAAAACGGAATTAAGCATGAACTTTCTTGTCCTAGAACTCCACAACAAAATGGAATAGTTGAACGGAAAAATCAAACATTACAAGAGATGGCTAAGACAATGCTTAGTGAATATGGTCTACCACATTATTTGTGGGCCGAGGCCGTTAATACATCATGTTATATATCAAATCGTGTTTTCTTATGTAAAAATACTTCAAAAACTTCTTTTGAAATGTACTTTTCTAGAAAACCAAATGTTTCATATTTTAAAGTTTTTGGATGCAAATGTTTTGTCTTAAATACAAAAGATAATTTAGGAAAATTTGATGCTAGATCTTATGAGGCAATTTTTGTGGGTTATTCTAATACTAGTAAGGCTTATAGAATCTTCAATAGATCATCTTTGACTATTGAGGAATCTATACATGTTAAGTTTGAAGAATCTAATTTGTTTGTTAAGAATGTTGTAGAAATAGATGCATTGGATAAAGGCGTGGAGAAAGTTACCTTGGAGGATACACCTACTATGGGAGACAAGCCAAAGGATGATGAAGGAAGTGAAGCTAAAGTAGAAGAGGCTCAAGGAAATGAAAATCAAACAAATGAAGTGGAGCCTACTCAACAACTTCCAAAGGATTGGAGATACAATCCCCATCATCCCAAGGACCTCGTCATAGGTGAAGTATCAAAAGGGGTAACCACTAGCTCTAAACTTCATGATTTTTGTGGTCACTATGCATTTATTTCTCATGTTGAACCCAAGAATGTCAAGCCGAGGCCGATTCATATTGGTTGCTAGCCATGCAAGAGGAACTCAATCAATTTGAGCGCAACCAAGTTTGGCACCTTGTTCCTAGGCCCCACGATAGACCAACAATTGGTACTAAGTGGATCTTTAAGAACAAGTTGGATGAATCGGGTAGCGTAGTTAGAAATAAAGCTAGGTTAGTTGCCCAAGGTTACACTCAAATCGAAGGAATCGATTTTGAAGAAACCTTTGCACCCGTAGCACGGCTTGAAGCCATACGGATGATACTAGCATTTGCCTCATATAAAGATTTTAAATTATTTTAAATGGATGTTAAAAGTGCTTTTCTAAATGGTTTTATTGAAGAGGAGGTGTATGTTGAACAACCCCCTGGGTTTGTTGATCCTACACATCCGGATTTTGTGTTTAAATTAGATAAAGCTCTTTATGGTTTAAAACAAGCCCCTAGGGCTTGGTATGAAAGACTTTCTTCATTTTTAATTTCAAATGGTTTTAAGAAAGGTAAAATTGACACAACATTGTTTACAAAACATGTAGAAAATGATATTCTTATTGTGCAAATTTATGTTGATGACATTATTTTTGGTTCTATTAATGAATCTCTTTGACAAGCTTTTGAATCATGCATGAAGGACGAATTTGAAATGTCTATGATGGGGGAACTCAACTACTTCCTTGGACTCCAAATCAAGCAAAGGAAGGATGGATCTTCATCAATCAAGTGAAGTACACAAAGGAACTAATCAAAAGGTTCGGGCTTGAAGGAGCTAAAGTGAGCAAAACTCCCATGGCAACAACCACAAAGCTTGATAAGGATGAACAAGGTAAAAGTGTAGACATTAAACTTTATCGTAGCATGATAGGTAGTTTATTGTATTTAACGGCTAGTAGGCCGGATATCATGTTTTTCGTTTGTCTTTGTGCTCGTTTTCAATCATGTCCTAAAGAGTCTCATATAATTGCGGTTAAACGCATAATTAGATACCTTAAGGGCACTATTGAAATGGGTTTGTGGTATCCGAAAACCGGGCAATTTTCAATGACGAGTTTTTCGGATGCCGACTATGCGGGTTGTAGGGTAGATAGGAAGAGTACAAGTGGAACATGTCAATTCCTTGGTAATTGTCTTGTTTCTTGGTCTTCCAAAAAGCAAAATTCGGTAGCCCTTTCAACCGCCGAGGCGGAGTATGTTGCAGCCGGAGCTTGTTGTGCACAAGTTCTATAGATGAAACATACTCTCCTTGACTATGATTTGCATTTTGATCATGTTAAAATATTTTGTGATAATACTAGTACAATTCATATGATAAAGAATGCAAATCAACATAGTAAAACCAAACACATTGACATTAGGTATCACTTTCTTAGAGATCATTATGAGAAAGGTGATATTGATATTGATTATGTTTCTACCGATTTTCAACTTGCCGATATTTTTACAAAACCTCTAGACTATGCTAGATTTTCCTTTATTTGTGGTGAGTTGAATGTTTGTATTTTGGATTCTTGAAGAAAACGTTTTTTTTTTGTTTTGTTTAACCCTTTTTGATGTTTGACAAAAAGGGGGAGAAAAAGTGAGTTTGTTTTTGGTATTTCGTAACTTAAGTTCTTACTTATGTTTCACTTGTGTTTTTGTATAGCTTTCATGTTTTTATGCTTTATGTATATTGCCATTCATAGTCCATTCTTTTATACATAGCATAATTTGAGGGGGAGCTTCCAAGCTCTTTTCCCATATCTTTTGAAATAACTTATATGTTTTGTCATCATCAAAAAGGGGGAGATTGTTGGCCCAACATTACAATCACCCGTTTTTAGTGTGTTTTGATGATTACAAAATATATATAGTTATTTGTACTAATCATGTTTGTTGTTTGAGTGTGTTTCAGGGTTCTAATGAAACTAGAAGTTTTCTTCCTTAAAGGAAGGAGTTTTGACTCAAGTCACCTCAATTCGGGCTCAAGTATCAAGCTTGCAAGATCATATGGAGAAGCCCACTTGAAGAACTTATAGTTCTTTAGAACCAATGTAAGAAATAGTTTGTTAAAGTTTGAGTTTTGAAAAATTGGCTCTAGGATACACACACACATATTTTTATACAAGTTTTCATGTTTAGCTTTTATCCTTAAGTTTCATGCCTTGGTATATATACATGACTCCAACTTTTTACAAAATGAATATCATGTTTAAATCATGTATGTAAACTCTTTCTAGCATGATTTACAATACTTCAAAATGTTTTACAAAAATTCCAAGTTCTGTTTCTTGCTGTTTTTTCTGTTTCAGGCAAGACCGGCCGACCGGACCGGTCGACCGGAGCTTGTATCCAGGACGTGCACGCTTGTGCATGTCTGTCGGCCGACCGTCCGGTCGACCGACTGAAAGCAGTTTGCTCTCGGGTTTTTTCGGCCGACCGGACGGGTCGACCGCCTTCAGAAAACTGTGTTTTATTCTAGAGGACGGTCGACCGAGCGGTCGACCCGAGCCCAACGGCTCCTTGCCAGCAGGGCGGACGGCCGACCCGACCGGTCGACCGCCAGGCCTGCAAAGTCCCCAACGGCTCTTTCCTCTTTGGTGCAATCTGAAATCTGTTTTATAAATCTGTTTTTGGCAGACCTTTTCTGAGTTTTTGGAGATCTTTTCCAGATCTAATAAGCTTAAAATAAATTGTTTTTAACCCCTTCCTCTCCCTATAAATAGAGGAGATGGGTCTCTTGCAAAAGACCAAGAAAAATGCTTAAGTTTTCAAAGTTTAAAAAGAGAAGAAAAGTTTTTAAGTTCTCCATTCTCCCATTCATTCTTGAGCTTGTTTTCAGTTGTGTTCTCTAGCAAAGATCATTCTACAACTGAGTTTTTCTCACTACACTTCTTAGAGCCAAAAATTCCCTACTCAATCTATAAGGAAGTTGTAAAGAGAGAAGTGTTTGTAAAGAGTTTGTGATCCTTTAGAGATCACTTGGCTACTTGTTACTCTTTATTCATCTTGTGGTGATACCTCTTCGGTAGAGGTTCTTGTAAGTGGTTGAGCTCGGTGCTCTGATCTTTGTAGACCTTGTAATCATCCTCGGTGGATAGTGGAAACCCTTCACGGAGGTGAACGCGGGGAGTAGAGCGGTGGCTCGAACCTCGAAACAAATACTTGTGTTTGCGATTGCCTTCTTGCTCTTGATCTCTATTTCGCTTTACTTTCAATTGCTCTTTATCGCTTATTGTTTTTCCTTTACTTGTGATATTTCTTGTGTGCACTTCATCATTGCATATTATTCATCCTTTGATAATTTGTCGATCAAATCTCATACAACAAGATTGCATTGCGCACCTCTAACTCATATCCAGAGGAATCATGAGGAAGGAGTTCAGAACCCTTCACCGGGTATTCGGCTCTTAGTCTTGTTTTGAGAGATCGTTGCATCATTCACCCATACTTATTTTAAAAAGATTGTTAGATTAGCAATTACACCTATTCACCCCCCTCTAGGTGTTTTTCAAGTGGATCAAACGCAAACATCAGGATATATTTCAAGGTTCGAGCCACTGCTCTACGTCCCCGCCTTTACACAGAAGGTTTCCACTACGTCCATACAGGACCTCCCACACAGGGAACCTTTACCGAGAAATTTGCAATTACAAACTTAGGAGTACACAACTCCTCTCTCCAACATAATCACCTCTACACAAGAGGCAAGGCACAAAGCCAAAACAACAACCACCTCTACATAAGAGGGATAAAGGCACAAAGCCAAACTTCACCACAATCACCTCTACACAAGAGGGATAACCACAAACCCAAAGCACAACCACCTCTACACTAGAGGGATATGCACAAAACCAAAGTAAAAGAAAGATTACAACTTGGTGATCCCAATAGACCACAAATAACTCTTGGTGATCACAATAGACCACAAACTATATTTCCCACAAAAAATAAGATTTTATAGATAGGATAGAGATGATAGCTCAAGTGCGGGAAAACAAGGTGTTTGGAAAACAAATCTCAAAAAAAAACACTTGGGAAAATACAAGATAGATATCAAAAGAAAGATCAAAAATAATTTCCCAAAGACTCTCTTTTCCTTAATTTTTCCAACCCTTGAAAACAAATAAAAAATAAATCTTTTTGGCATAAAACTCTTCAAAAACTTGCTGCTAAAATACTTGTATAGATGGAAAAATTTGCTCTCTAAATTCTTGTTAAAAATAGCCCAAGAGATGGCTATTTATAGCCTCTCAAACAATATAACTGTTGGGCAGCTAGAAAAGCCCAGAATGCCCTTTCGGTCGACCAATCGGTCGACCGGCCCAACGGTCATATTTCTGACCGTTGTGCCTCCAGTCGACCGCTCGGTCGACCGGGATAGCCTGTCGGTCGACCGGCAGTACCCGAGAGTGGGTACTTTTCAGTCGGTCGACCACGCGGTCGACTGGCCTACTTGGCTGGTCTTGTGCGCGTCTACGTGCACATCGGTCGACCACCAGCAGTATCAGGCTGCTATTTCAGAACTTGAAATATAAACATTTTAACTCCAATAAAATCCCATAAAATCCTATAAATTCCACAAAAATAAGTTCTTGTTAAATATTTGAATAACAAATATGTGTGACCAAAATCAACATATATTTCAAACTATTTGATTCATTTTTGTGATGTAAAATATTTGGTCTTAAACAAAAATCGAATTTTTCAAAACTTGAATTTTGAACTGAAAATCTGTTTTCTCCAAAACTTGTCTAAATATAAAAATAAGAAATTTAAACTCTTTTGAAGCATATTGTGTATGGTTAGAATCCAATACACATGTAATAGATGTAACTATGTTTTTGACATAAAATTTAAAATAGGTTTTGTTTAAATACAAAGCTCCAAACACATGAAATAGAACATCAAAATAAGTTTTTTCATATATATGAAGCACATATGTATATAAATGAAATCCAATATACATTAAACTATGTAAACTTGTTTTGATTCTATCTATTCATGAAAACCATATATATGTCTATATAAAATCCAAAACCGGTTAAACTGAAAACCAAACATATTGAACTTGTGTGTGTGGGAACTTGAGCATATCAACACTATCTATCTTTACACAAGATCTAAACAAACCAAAGTCTTCTTGTAGAACTCCTTCTCCAAGTCGACTTGATCCAAACACGATCCAAAGAGTTGGACTCCAATCGAGTGCTAGATGTGATCTTGACGGCAAGCTCTTGAATTTACATGTGTTAGCTTCCCAAAACTCCTTTGTTTAAGCTAAGTACCTACTAAGATTTTGATCAATAACTAAAACTATATAAACACAAGATCATTAGTAAACTATAACTACATGAGTTAATCATCATCAAAACTAGAGTGATGAGCCTTTGGGCCAACATGTGCATTTTTCTAGTTTATTCTTATACATTCACTAGGAGTTTTGACTCCCTGAATTTGCATATCCAGATTTGTGGCTATTTATTAATGATTAGGTATTTGGAGAAGATCACATGCATCTGAGGAGCTAGAGTCCCGCTCCTCTTGATTATTGGTATTCCTGCATTTTTGTTCATGTTATTTTCTTATTCTATCTATATCATGTCCATTGCCATTTCTTTCCTTTATTCATCTACTATCATTGTGTTAGATATTTATATGTCATATTGCAGTGATATTGATTTATTATAGTGATTTTATAGCTTGTTCAGGCTACTTTAGGCTTAGTGTGTACGCGTGGGGTATTTTTCTCGCGCATATACGTTGCCGACTCTCGTCGCGACTCCGTTTTTACGTATTTTAGGAAACGGGGCATGACAGTGTCTGACGCTTGTCAGTACATTTCCAGGATAGCGTAGAAATACTGATGTCTATCCCGAAACACGTGGCTCTAACAGCTTCATGAAGCGCCAACCGCTTCAGATCGGTGTCAAACACATCCAACACGTACATGGTGAGACTGCTCCACCATTGCTGCTTGAAGGTGCACACCCACCCTAGCGTCCGGAAGTCTGTAGCAGGATCGTTATCTCCGCCTTCACAAATTGATTTAAGAAGGTCGGGATCTTGGCAGGATTCTTCCCCACAGGCACATCACGACCAATGTTGCCCAAGTGCAGACCAATGACGCTGTGAGAAGGGTCACTCTTGGTAAAGCCACTCTGAGTCAGGATCTGTACGTGCATTGATTTCGTACACCGACACACACCCCATTTTATCATCCTTGGAATTGTCACTGACTGGAAAAGGCTAGGGATAGTGGCGCCTGCTTTCTGGGAGATAATACCAATCTCCATCCAGGGTGTAAACCTATTGTGTTTCTCTGGCAAGTAATTGCTTATCAGTATCTGGGGCTGCATCTCCAATGGTAAAATCTGGCTTCCAATAAAATTCAGTCTTCTCCCTCCAGTGTGGCAATAGAGATGAGGATGTGAAGGGTGCGTTCATCCCCACCTAGGATGAGTGTGTTTCTCATTGGTGTGTTCCCTTCACTAAATAACGACACTTATCCCCGAAATTGAAAGCGGACATTCCCATCCACCCCCCTCACTAATCCGAATAGACTATTAGATGGGCCAGGAGCATTGTGCACTACAAAATAAAGAAGAACGGACATGTTTGCCTATGGAAAAGAAAGAAAAAGAGTGCAGGAAAGTTTAAGGCATAACTTCGCTTCCCAATCAAAGCTAACCCAGAATAAGCTTGGCTCTCCGAGCGAAGCTAACTCTGACTTAGCTTCACTCTGAAGCTCAGATTCGCACTCTGCACAGAGGCAAAGTGCAAAAAGTCACAAAGGACTAGCTTCGCCTGGAAGCTTAAGTGGCACTTGTGCCTAGAGAACTCAAAGAGAATAATCCCCTTCATTTAACTTCGCTCTGAAGCTTAGCTTCGCATCTCTGTCACAAAGAATGCAAAAAGCCCTAAGAGCTAGCTTCGCCTGAAAACCTGGAGAAGAATGGGTTTCTAGTTTTGATCAACGAAATTAAAGGGAAGTAAATCCCTAAAAATTTGATAAAATCAAATCAAAGGAGTTAAGCTCCCTGAAGATCACCAATTTTGATGGATCTATTCAAATCCATGAGGGTTTTAGCCAAAATTGGCTTTAAAAGAGAAAAAAAATCTCCGACAATGTGAGAGTCCTACCGGGCTATGGGATGTTCGATGGCTGGTGAAGTGACCACCGCCACTACAGAGGTGATGACCTCTTTCCCTAGACGTTGCTTGGGGGCCATGAGATCACAAGTTGATCTGATAAGAGAGATTTGATCTCTAAGAAAGTTCTGAAAATTCTGAACTTGTGAAAATTCGAAAGAGAAGATGACTTCTTTGATGCAGCCTCTAGGCTTTTATAGATACCCCGTGTCTAGCTTCACCTCCTAAACAGGAGTGCAAGTTGTCACTTCAAAAATTGAAATGACAGTTTGGATGTAAAAACTCTAAACAGCGAATCTATTTAGCTCCGCCGCGAGCTTATCTTTAGCTTCGCGTAAGGCTTCATTATAACCTCGCTGCAGGCTCACTTTCTAGCTTCACATGAAGCTTCTTTTAGCTCCACTGAAGAGTTCACCTTCTAGCTTCGTATGAAGTTTTGCCATAGCTCCTCTAAAGACTCATTTATTAGCTTCGCTGGAAGCTCATTTCACATGGAATTTCTAGGTCAGCTTGCCAATCTGGTGACCTAGTTCAAATGTACATTTGCATTCAGTCTAATGGCCTTTTCTGACCTAAACAATGTCAAAATTTAGGTCATAGGCTTCGAATTCAAAGTGTTTCAAAATCTGCACCAATCCATTATAAATTCGCGAAAACTTTGAAGGGAATTTTGTTGACACTCCGAAAAGACAAACTCCAAGGCAACTCTGCAATCGGTCTGAACGATGTTTAACTTGTTGACACTTCTAAAAAACAAGTCGCACACAGGCTGAAGACTGTCCATTCCTGATGGATAAACTAGTGACTTGGACTCCACTAATCCAGTGAAGTAGACAGTCAACCAAGTATTACCTTCTAAAGAACCTCAAAAGGCTAAGCGGATTCAACACTTAGCTTCACTTAAGCCCAAATGGACTAGCTCTGCCTAAGAAGCTAACTTAAGCTCTATCTAAGGCTAACTTTTAGCTTTGCTGCAAGTTTATTTCTAGCTTCGCTGCAAGTCTATTTCTAGCATCGCACGAAGCTCCTTTTAGCTCCGCTGTGGCTCATCTCTTAGCTTCGCATGAAGCTTCTTTTAGCTTCGCTGAGGGCTCCTCATCGAGCTTCGCATGAAGCTTCTTTTAGCTCCGTTGAGAGCTCATTCTCATCTTCGCCTGAGACCCTTTGGATAGCTCCATTGTGAGCTTATTTCCAGCTTTGCCTGAAGCTTAGTTCCGTTGAGGGCTCTTTTGGCCATTTTTGACCATTTTAAATCTCAACACAAGATTAATGTGATTGATATCACTTTTTGGCAGTTAATTGCCGTGATCTCATTACTCCTTATTAGTGGGAGAAGATCACGGGAATATCCCTTATTAAGTGGAGTAAATTAGGGGATTGGAGTAACACCCCAAGCCAGCTGGCTAATCAGCCCTACATGCACACTTCTAGCTTTGATGAAGATGTGTTTAGCTTTGCAGCGAAGCTATTTAAGCTTCAGACGTGAAGTTATATTGATTCAATCAATCTGCTGAATTTTAGGAGAGCAGTTGCACCCCATGAAGCCTATAAATAGCCCATTACAAGGAGGGGTTCAGGGCTGGATTTTTAGAGAGGCGGCTCGCACAAGTGATCAATCTCTAGCTTCCAAGTTTCTTCAGAGAATTTTGTTTCTCTTTTAGGGTGCCAATACCCTAGATCTTCCATTCTCAAGAAATTTTCAGAACCAGACGAGAAGAAATTCGAAGCAGAAGACCCGAAGACTCGATTGCTCACATCGTCAATGGAACAAAGTGGTCGCACACTGACCAGACTTTCACTGGCACACTTTCACAGAAATCTCAGAAAAGAATTCTTGTAATTTTCATTTTTATTACTTGCGATTTCTCTTCAAATTTTTGTAAAGTTTTCCCCTATGATAAAATAAAAAACACCAGAGTGTCTTTTCTTCCTGATTGAGAAGATGACTCCGATGTGTGACATGTAGATTTCCCCGGGGTAGGCTTACTCTCCTTTTATTCGACCTTGACTCTCGCGATAATCTCTTCCACCCGTTCGCCTTTTAGCACCAGTTGCTTTCAAGTGCGACACTCGGCCACTTCTATTTAGGTTATGAGCATGGTTTGCAGATTGTGATGACAAGTCTCCAATAGTGTAGACTGCGTCATATCACTTGGACATTGGAGCGCCATACTCTGAGATCTTTTCACAAACGTTTTAATGGACTATCCTTTCTTCTGCTTAGTGGTGAGGAGAGTGGGCACAGATACTTCAGTGTCGTCTTCAAAGAAGCAGGCTAGGAAGAGCTTCTCCAGATCAACCCAGTTATTGATGGAGCATGTAGGAAGATTCATGAACCATTCAAAGGCAACCCTCTTAAGGGTGCCAATGAACAAATGAGTCATAATAGTGTCATTTGATACTACATTCCTAGTCTAGGACTTGAAGTAGTATATATGTTTTTTCGGGGAACTTTTACCTTCAAACGTTTGCAAGGTGGGTCCTTTAACTTGGAAGGATAAGGAACAACATCCCACTCAGCCGAGTATGGCCAGACTACTCCAGCCTCTTGAAGATTGCTTCAATTAGCAATGGCTTCTAGGAGCTTTTTAAGTTTGTTCATCCTTCTGGAATAATTATCTCCATTTTATGAGTCTCATTTGTCTCCAGATGAAAATTTAAGGGATTCAGAATTAGAGTTATCCTCACTCTCAGTTTTCTCAGAAGTAGAACTTTCTCCCTCCTTCTGTTTTCTCTTGCTCTTACTGGAAGAAGTGTCGGTCTTGAAACCTTTCGACTTCTTTTTGTCAAGCAAGAGAGCTATCATTTTCTTAAGGTCATTGATAGACTCTTGCTGGACTCGAAGCATATCTTGCTGCTCCCTTTACACCCGAGACTGCTCTTCAAATCTTCTGGCCATCTCTTCTGGAGTATTGGCCATATATGTGAAGGCCTCCTTCTCTATGTAATAGTTGGACGACTAAGACTCTGCAATGGCAGAATGCTCATCATTTATATCAATTCCTCTAGCTACGAGATTGTCGTCTACTAGGGCAATTGCTCAAGTTCAGATCCTAGTACGTTGGTAGATTTCTTCAGGCTCAATCAGTATTTCTTTCAAGCTTGAGGAAAGTTCAGTATTCGAATCCTCAGAACTCAGGGCCAATTGCTTTCCTTTTGACTTGTTTGGCGTGGTGCTCAAAGTCACCATGTTGGAAGTTACCTCCCGATACTCAATATCAGAGAACGACTTCTGTTGGCCCGAAGGCCTTTCACCCTAGTTTTGATGATGACTAACTTATGAAGTTATGTTGCCAACAATCTTGTGTTTATTAAGTTTCAGATATTGATCAAGATCTTAGTTAGTGTTTTACCTTCAACAAAAGACTCGAAGTCAAGATTAGAAGCAATCACGTGTTGATTTAAGAGCTCGCATTTAAAGATATCATCAAGTACTCGAGATGGAGTCAAGCTCATTTGGATCGTATTTAGGATCGAGTCGACTTGGAGAAGAAGATCGATAAGGAGACTCTGGTCTAAGTTTGTTTATTAGTTTAGATCTTGTGTAAGGATAAAATAGTATTGAATTACTCAAGTTTACACACACAAGTTTATTTATCGCTTTCATGATAAATAGTTTTGGTTTCGGTTTAACCGTTTCTTTTTAAAAGTTTATGTTTACATGTTTATATCTACATAGAATAAGTTTAATGGTTTATATATGTGTTGGATTCTATCTACACATATTAGAGCTTTATTGTCCAGAAAAACTTATTTCTATGAGTTCACGAGTTTCGGTTCAACATGTATACGATTTTGAGTTTCGAATTATCAAGTATACATATATCGGTTTCATGAATAGATTCCATTAAAAGAAGTTTACATGGTTCATATGTATATTGGATTTTATCCATATACATTGATGGTTCATATATGTTTAGAAAAACTTATTTTGTTGTATCTAGTTCATGTGTTTAAGTTTTGTTTTTATCAAAACTTATTTTGGTATTTATTGTCAAAAAAAGTATATATCATTTACTATATGTATTGGATTCTATCCATACACACTATGCTTCAAATGTGTTTTAATATCTTATTTTTGTATTTATACAAGTTTATAGAAAAATCGAATTTCCATTTCAATGTTTGGATTTTGGAAAATACAATTTTTGGTTTTTGCCTATATTTCTTTATTGCAAAAATAGTTCAATTGTTTGTAATATGTGTTGATTTTTGATCACACATATTTATATTTCAAAGTATTTATATGAACTTATTTTTGTGAAATTTATGAGTATTTCTTGGAATTTTTATGGGTTTATGAAACTGGTTTTTAAACCCTGAAATTTGGGTTTTTGGGCTGCTTATGGTCGACCGACCGGTCGACCGCAGGCTAGCTCGGTCGACTAACCCGGTCGACTGACGTGCACATGTGAACGAGCCCAACTAGCAGTCGACCGATCGGTCGACCGACTGGCTCAAGTCCACTATCGGGCTTGGCTCGGGCGACCGGGCGGGCGACCGACCAAGAGAGTCTTACTCTTTATTTTTTGGGCGGTCGACTGGTAACCCTAACAGTCAAATTTTTAGCCTTTGACGGTCGACCGACAGCCTAACGGCTAGTTTTTTGTGCTGTTTATAAAAGAGATTTTTGGAGCCAGTTTTGGTCCAAATTTTTAACAAGTTTTCAAGAGATATTTTGCCTACTTTTTGAAGAGTTTTTAAATAAGTTTTTGGTGCTAAAATTCTATATCTTTATTTAGTTTCAAAGTTTTCAAAAATCAAAGAAAAACAAGTTTTGGGATCTAGTTTCTTGTTCTACATTTCTTATATCATTTCAAGAGTTCTCCTAAGTGTTTCTCTTTGTGTTTATTTTTCAAAATCTTTGTTTACTCACATACTTGAGTTCTTCATTGCAAATCTATCATTTAGGATCATTGTATTGTGAGAGATTTGTTTGTGGTCTTTTGAGATCACCAAGTATTTTTTGTGGTCATTGGATCACTAAGTTGTAATCTCTTCTTTGCTTTGTGCTTGGCTTTGTGCCTACCCACTTGTGTAGATGTGTGAGAGAGTAGGAGTTGTGTACTCCCAATTGTAAGTTGCAATTCCTCGGTGGAGGTCACTTTATGGAAGGTCCTTAGTGGATAGTTGAAATTCTTCTATGTGAAGGCGGGGACATAGGGCGGTAGCTCGAATCTCGAAACATATCCTTGTATTTACGTTTGGATCTCTCTATCTCTCAGCTCTCTACTCTTATATTTTGTATTGTTATTATTGCTCATAGCTATACATCTTTGATATTGTTTGTGTACTCACACTTGTGTTTAACTAAGAGAGCTATTAAAGCACCTCAACTCTTAGTTCAGAGGAATCGTGAGGAGAAGTTCTAGAGCCACGGGGAATTCGGCTTCACTCTTGATTACACATTGTGCGTGTTAGCATTTTATTTTAATTTCGGCATTTTTTGTCCTAACTTAGCACTACACCTATTCACCCCCCTCTAGGTGTATCCTTTCAATTGGTATTAGAGCCTATATTCCTGATATTCGGTTTAACCACCTAAGAGTGTGATCCTTTTATTGCTAATCTAGTTATTTACTTTTCACACTTATTTGTTTACACTCATGTATGATGTTTCTAACATTGATATGTGGAAGTTTAAGATGAGTGCTTACCTTAAAGCCTTATAATTGCATGTTTATCTTGCTTCCACCAAAAAATCTTATATTGGTAATGACAAGTATTTAGAGGCTAATACACAAGTATTGTATGCACTTAAGCAAACACTTAGCAAAGAAATATTTTTTTTTAGTTTCTCATTGTCATTCCGCTTTTGCAGTGTAGAATACTTTGATCTCTCACAAGAAATAAGCTCAAACATTTCAGAGAGAGAATCTATTAGAGATGAGTCTGATCAAGCTTGCTACATGGTCCAAGGGAATGACACCCTTGAGGTAACTTCGGATTCTCATCTCGATAATTGTGCTAGCACTTTCAATGATGATAATGTTATGGATGCACATGTATTGAATGAAGAGCGTTCATTATTTTGTGAAAACTTGTTTTCAAAATACAAAGTTTTGAAGAACAAAAGTTTTAATTTAAAGAAGGACAATGAGATGTTATTTTCAAAGCTCAATTTGGTTTTGAAAGAGAAAATTGAGATTTCAAGTAAAAGGGATTCATTGAAAACTCAACTTGATCTTGTTTTAAAGAAAAATGAGATTTTGAAAAACAAAAATAATTTTGATCTTATTTTGAAGAAGAATGATGTTCCTATCTTCTAGACTTGATTCTGTTTTAAAAAAATGATTCTTTAAAAAATAAGATTGTTTTGATTTTCAAGAAATTGGAATGTGTTTCTATTGAAAAAATTTCTTTGAAAAATGATCTTGATTCTCATGTTTGTCATACTTCCATTGCTTTGTCTTCTTGTGATAAAAATGTTATTTCTCATGCTTCCTCCACATTTTCTTCCATTTTTGAGAATGATATTCATGTTTTGAAGAAGAGTGTTGATTATTTAGGCTCCACTTTGAGCCAATGTGCCATTAATCACAAGAGCTTAGAATCCATGTTTCACAAGAAGCATGCTCTACATTTGCATGCACACCCTTTATGGCATACACATGCTCATCATGTTCACACATATGACTCCATGTATGCTAGAGTGTACACTTGTACACATTTTGGTCGTAAAGGCCACCTTGCAAAATTTTGTTATGATAGACTAAACGATTTCAATTTTGCAAGTAAAAATATTTAGGTTAAGAGAGGTACTAACCCCCATGGACCCAAAAAAGTTTGGGTATCAAAAATCATTCCTAATTCTTTTGATGTAGGTATGAGCTCTCCCAAGATGTAAGAGTATTGGTGCCTTAGTGGTAAATGCATTTGGACTCAACGGACACACCATTAGATGCATTGCTATCAAGGAGATTAGGTGGGAGGACCACCATGTTTTTTGAGACATAAAGACTAGTTCTTTCAATTTGGTAACTATCTCTATCCTCTATGTCATGTTTATATTTATATTCTTTAAATTGATGATTTTAGCATTTCATGATTTTTCATGCTAATCATGTTTAAATGCAATACTTATTAAATTTGTGATATACATATATAGTCTTTGAGATATACCCATGATTATATGGATTCATATTTTTGTGTTCTCACTATTGTTTAACTATGGGGTATATTCTTGTGTTAATAATACTTGCATTGACACTCATCATTACATTTGGTTTTCAATCATGTTTTGATGTTTTTATGCATTTCGTATTTTAATTACATATTTAGATGCAATTTTTATTAAAACTTGTGATCATACTTGTACAATTAGTGAGCTACACTTGATTCTTATGTTTTACATGCTTTATTGCTCATGTGTACTCATTACATGTTTGATTGTAATTGTGTGACCTAGTTTTGATGATTCTTTCATTTATACTTGCACTTCTTTACTTGTTTTCATATCACTTTTGTACATGTTTTCATGAAAATGTTCTTAGCTTCATGTATGTATAAATTTTGTTAAAATTATATGATATACATGTTGTATCCTTGAGTCACCTAAGTTATATGCCATATATTCTATGTGAACTCATTTCTTGTTTGGATAAATATGTATGCTTTAGTTTTGACAAAACATACATATGCCTTGAACTTTATTTTTACATTCTAAATATGCTTCTTGAATAGTTTTTGATGATAATATAAATTTTCATGTTTTGTGATTTCATATTTATGAAAAAGGAATTTCATATGGTTTTGATGAAATTGAGCTTCATTGTCATATCTCCATGAATATATTTATTACATGATTTTTGAGCTCTCTATATCTTTTGTTTACTCATGATTTTGGATTCATAAGCTTATAAGTATTTTACAGATTTTTGAGTGTCAATTCTTGTGTAATTACCATATTTCATGAGATATATATGATTTGTTCCTTACTTGAAAGATTTCGTACTCGTTTCAAAATTATTTTAAACTAGTTCTTTATTTTTCAATCGATAGTGTTTTCAATCTATGCTAAAATTATCTTCAAAATTATTTTTGAAAATTTCTATCTTTGAATGGCGGTTGATTGGATGACCATGCTTTGTATGCTGACATTGTATATCTTTTTAAATATATGCATGATAGGATGGATGTTATGAGTTATACATGATTCTTATTTTATTTCATTTTTATATACTCATGTTTTCTTATATATGTATGCATCATATTTTAATTGGTATTTAAATTGATCGTACATACATATATATGATTTCTTGTGCTAGATTAACAATGTTTATACATATATATTTTATAGCACAAATTATTTTATGCTAGGCTTGAATTAGTTATAAATGTTAATTGGTATCTTTTACAAGTTTATGCATTGGTTTTGTTGGTATTTCAAAAAAGGAACGAAAACTTCTTGATTTATTTTCAATCAGTATCTTACTCCCACTCTTTTTAAGAAAAATATTTTGTTTTAGAAAATTCTTATATTTTCTATATTGGTATCAATTATTTACAATTGGTATCTATATTGCAAAATGGTTTAGAATTTAAAAAGATTAATATCATGGATTATTTACTTTCTATTGGTATAATTTTTATATGATATCCATGTTGTTTTTCAATTGGTATTTTTTTTGTATCAAAATATTTTTTATTTTTCACTTTAAATTGTATATGTTTTATTTTCTATTAGTATATGTTTTAAATTGGTCTTTTGCCCCTTTGTTGATGATTGACAAAAGGAGGTTAAAGATTAGTTTATATATGCATGTTTGAATGATTTTAGTGATTATACATGCTTTTATATTTTATGCATATCCATATACATATGTTCTATGGTTTTAACATCTAGAGTTCTTATTGCATATCCATTCAATTGATATCAGAGTATTAATATATATATATATATATACATGTTTATTTGTGTTTATGCACATATATGTTTTTATATTTAAGTGCTTTATTGAATATCTACATATTTATGTAACGCATGAGTTAAGGGGGAGCTTCATAGAAGCTTATCTTTAATCCATGCATATATAACCTCATAAGTTTTGTCATCATCAAAAAGGGGGAGACTGTTGGCCCGAATGCCTTTCACCCTAGTTTTGATGATGACTAACTTATGAAATTATGTTACTAATAATCTTGTATTTATTAAGTTTCAGATATTAATCAAGATCTTAGTTTGTGTTTTAGCTTCAACAAAAGACTCGAAGTCAAGATTCGAAGCTATCACGTGTTGTTTCAAAGCTCGCATTTAAAGATCGCATCAAGTACTCGAGATGGAGTCAAACTCGTCTGGATCGTTTTGGATCGAGTCGACTTGGAGAAGAAGATCGACAAGAAGACTTTAGTTTAGCTTTGTTTATTAGTTTAGATCTTATGTAAGGACAGAATAGTATTGAATTGCTCAAGTTCACACACACAATTTTATTTATCGCTTTCATGATAAATAGTTTTGGTTTCAGTTTAACCGTTTCATTTTAAAAGTTTACGTTTATATGGTTTATATCTACATAGAATTTGTTTCATGATTTATATATATGTTGAATTCTATCTACATATATTAGAGTTTTATTGTTTAGAAAAACTTATTTCTATGAGTTCATGTGTTTCGGTTCAATATGTATATGGTTATGAGTTTTGGATTATCAAGTATACATATATCGGTTTCATGAATAGACTCCATCAAAAGAAGTTTACATGGTTTATATGTATATTGGATTTCATCCATATACATTGATGGTTCATATATGTTTAGAAAACTTATTTTGTTGTATCTAGTTCATGTGTTAAAGTTTTGTTTTTATCAAAACTTATTTTGGTTTTTATTGTCAAAAACAAGTATATATCATTTATTATGTGTATTGTATTCTATCCATACACATTATACTTCAAATGTGTTTGAATAGCTTATTTTTAAATTTAATAAGTTTATAGAAAAATCAGATTTTCATTTCAATGTTTGGATTTTAGAACATACGGTTTTGGTTTTTGCCTATATTTTTTTATCGCAAAAATAGTTCAATTGTTTGTAATATGTGTTGATTTTTGATCACACATATTTGTACTTCAAAGTATTTATATGAATTTATTTTTTATGAAATTTATGAGGATTTATTGAAATTTTTATGGGTTTATGAAGTTGGTTTCTAAACCCTGAAATTTGGGTTTTTGTGCTGCTTACGGTTGACCGACCGGTCAACCGATGTGCATATTTGCACGAGTCTAACTAGCGGTCGACTAACCGGTCGACTGACCGGTCGACCGATTGGCTCAAGCCCACTTTCGGGCTTGGCTCGGTCGACAGGGCAGTCGACCGACCAAGAGAGTCTTACTCTCTAGTTTTGGGGCGGTCGACCGGGCGGTCTACCGATAACTCTAACTATCGGATTTATGACAGTTGGTGATCGACCGACCGGTCAACCGATAGTTCAATCTGAGACTAACGGCTAGTTTTTTGAGCTATTTATAAAAGGAATTTTTGGAGCTAATTTTGGTCAAGATTTTTAATAAGTTTTCAAGAGCTATTTTGCCTACTTTCTGAGGAGTTTTTAAACAAGTTTTTGGTGTTAAAATTCTATATCTTTATTTAGTTTCAAAGTTTTAGAAAATAAAAAAACAAGTTTTGGGAATCTAGCTTCTTATTCTACATTTCTTATATCATTTCAAGAGTTTTCCCAAGTGTTTCTCTTTGTGTTTCTTTTCCAAAATCTTTGTTCACACACATACTTGAGCTCTTCATTACAAATCTATCCTCTTGGATCATTGCATTGTGAGAGATTTTGTCTGTGGTCTTTTGAGATCACCAAGTATTGTTTGTGATCATTGGATCACCAAGTTGTAATCTCTTCTTTGCTTTGCACTTGGATTTGTGCCTACTCTCTTCTGTAGAGGTGTGAGAGAGTTGGAGTTGTATACTCCAAGTTGTAAGTTGTAATTCCTCAGTGGAGGTCCCTTTGTGGAAATCCTTAGTGGATTGCTGAAATCCTTCTGTGTGAAGGCGGGGATGTAGGGCAGTGGCTCAAACCTCGAAACATATTCTTGTGTTTGCGTTTGGATCTCTCTATCTTTCAACTCTCTACTCTTATATCTTGCATTGTTATTATTACTCATATCTATACATGCTTGATATTGTTTGTGTGCTCACACTTGTGCTTAATTAAGAGAGCTATTGAAACACCTCAACTCTTACTTTAGAGGAATCGTGAGGAGAAATTCTAGAGCCCTTCACGGGGAATTCGGCTTTACTCTTGGTTACACGTTGTGTGATCGAGCCAAACCTGCACAAAAAATACAGAAATTAAGAACAGTGCTAGATCCTCAATTCTATCGTGTAGCCTATGACTAACGGGTCGTGATCCACAGGGAGGAACAACGATGAAAGTGTTGTGTAAGTTTCTCTCTTTTAATTTATCAAAACTAGTTAATATTTATCTTCTCAATTTTATAAAAGAGAATAAAATTATTATATTTAGTTAAGAAGGAGATGTAGAAGAAGAGATTATAGTGTTGTTGTTTTATTTATAAAAAAGGAAAGACTAAAAGGAAAAGAATTATAACTCTAAACTAATGAACTGAAAAAGAAACAAAAAGAGTACTTACCTCTACCATTGAATCATAAAAAGACTTACCTTAGCATGAAGTAAAGCAAAGCAAATAGAAAGAGTAACTTGAACATGGTGCTTGGGCAGATTGAGTACGATGAAGAAAAGTAGAAAAACCCCATTAATGTCACCTTCAAGATAAGTCTCTTGAAAGAATTACAATAGTGTCACTCTACAATAATTTTTCTCTCTTTTCTCATGTAACTCTCTCTAACTTAAAAGAAAATAAAAAAATAAAATTACATTGAAAAGAAAACCTAAACTAAAGCTCCCTCTCTCTCTCAGATGGTGCCCTTTCTGCTTTCAAGGTATGAGGGTATTTATAGGAGAAAACTAGAAGGATAGCAAGCGTATGAAGATAGGAAGAGCTGGCTATTTCTGAATTTGAATTCTCCCCTTATCTCTAAACTTGACAATAGAAACAATGCGTCCAATATCTGGACTTACAAATCCAGGGTCGTCAAAATGTGACCTGGTGAGTGTGTGCGTAAAGAGGAGTGCTCGTGCATATAAATAATGTGCACAGAATAATAACAAGATAAACTGCAGACAGAAGATAACTAAATAACATGATAAACATATAACTGAAGGATAACTGAATAAAAACATGTATGAAGATAAAAGGTAACTATTACAACTATAAACAAACAACTGATGTCAAGATGTGTAACCTAGCATATGTCACTAGTCTGGTTAGTTGTCATTAATCTAACTAATATAGTACTTAGTTGTGTCCCATTCTACAGCCATTTTTTTACATATTAAACAAAGTTATCATTATTGTAACTGTCTGCCAATGTAGTGCATGTGTTTTGGAAGGGTACCGTGCATGCCCGGTACCACGGTCTAACACCCTTGGCGTTGAATCAGGATAAGCCGCAAGGCTCTAATAACTGAGATCACAGCCCCACACGAAAAAGACAACTAGTGTGGCACCGTAATCTGGGCATAGCCCTGACGACTGACAACTGAATAACTAGGTCGCCATTACTACCTTGGTTCCCCATAGTGGAACCCACAACTCGGAATACCATAAGAAGTCCTTCTAAAATACACGACATGCATCATCAGGCAATTACCCCTGTTTATACGCGTCTGAAAAATCACAATTGTAAAATTCTTTTAATTGAATAGAAGATTACAACGGATACAATCCGATTACAAAAGAGAGGAAATCTCTTGATTGATTCTCCTCTTTATTTAAAGCTGGTTTCTTCACGTGGCAGTAGAGAGTGAATCTTGTTCCCCGTTGACCGGCCGAACGTCAAATTTCTCTTGTGGATCCTCTCTTTAGATCTACTGACAGAGTAGCACAGCTCCTATCAGTAATAGAATCTCAAAGAGATTTAAAGAACTTGAACTCAACAAGTTAACAGAAAGAGTTGAACTCTTTCTAAGCTTCAAGCGCTTCAAGTCCGAACTCTGGCGAGGTAGCTCTCCCCTCTGCCTATGGCTTTTAGATTCCTTCACCAGGACTCTCCTCTTCAACCCCTCTTTAGAGGTCCCCCCATGGGTCCCCTTCCAGTCCCTTAAAGAGGTCTCCTCATTTTTTTTTCCTCTTCCCCCAACCCCCCTTCCAGTCCTCTAGCTATTCATAGCTATTTATAGAGAAAATTAAGGTGTAACCAATCCCTTAAATCTCTCCATAATGGGAGAGGTGTAACCAACTCCTTAAATCTCTCCATAATGGAAAGTTATTCCCCATTATGTGGAGAGAAAATGGGGTGTAACTGATCAAGTTCGTGGCTCAGTTATAGCAAAAATGCGGGTCTCGCGCTAGACGCGGACCTCGCTCTGATGTTGAGATGCGGAGCTCACAGGCTCACGCCTGTGTATGAACATGAAACTACACAGGCTCGCGTTTTAATGTTGAAACGCGACCCTGAGTCTTGCGTCTCAAAGAACAACATGACCATCGCATTTGACACAGAACGCAATCCTCGCATCGTGTTGTTGATGAAGTCTGCATTTGAGATTGGAACGCGACTCTAGCTGAAGTCCGCATTTGCGGTTGGAACGCTGAACAGGCTGAGATGCATGTATGAGTTGAGATCTGCGTCTGATGTTGAAATGCGACTTCCATGTTTGATAAAGGACGCGAGGTTCGCGTTCGGGTTGAGACGCGAGGTTCGCGTGACCCTCGCGTTTGGCATGAGGCCTGCGACTGATGCTAGAACGCGACTACTGCGTCTGCGAGGTTCGCGTCTGAGGCTCTATCTTCAGTAATTTTTAGACAGCCTACAGAACTCCCTCCAAAGTTTTCAAAACTCCGTGGTTGACTGAGACGGATTTCGGAATACTTTGGACTTCAGTTGAATCGGGACTTCCTTTAATCAGACTGTCATTCTTCTGAGAGGTAGTGTCTTGCTTGATCTTGTCAGGATTCTGGTCTTCGTGAGTGTACTATTGATCTGCTTGAAGCCTCCAAGAAAGATCGTTGTAATTTGATTGTCGGTGTACTGTTAAACCGGTGGAGTTGTCAATTACCTTTGGCAGTGTATTGTTGAACTGATTACAGTAGTAGAGATATACTCTTTGTATTGGGGGGAAGAGAGGACGCAGCTCTCACAGAGGCGGTTCTGGCACACTGATCAAGTGGAGACGCGAACTTCACCAAAGTTGAGATGCAACTCTCAATTGTTATAGAGACGTGGCTCTCAATTTCTGTAGAGACACAGTCTTTACTTGTTGTTGAGACGCAACTCTTAAGTTCATTGAGACGCGGCTCTATACTTGAGACGCGAAGTTCACGCTCAAAGCTTCTTTGAAAGAGTTTTAATTGCCAGAGGTGTGATATTAACTTGACAAATTAAATAACTCTACTGGGGGAATTGTAGAAGGTTACTGTCAGAGGTGTGATGTTAACTTGACAGTGAGATCTGGACTTGTGTTTTGAACAAGTTTTGTGGACTTGCTATTCTATTGATGAGAATAACAAGTGGAGTTTGATCCGCCAGGAATTATATTTGAGTCTATCATCAGAGGTTTAGTGTTAACATGACAAGTACTCTGCTGGAAATCAATGGAATAAAAGTTACTGCTAGAGGTGTGATATTAACATAACAGTATTAATTTTGCGTAACATAAGTGGACCTGTCATTCTATTGGAAAGAATGGCAAGTGAGATTGGATTTGTTGAAGATCCATGGAGATTTTTACCGTCAGAGGTGTAATGTTAACATGACGGGTTTGGGTTTGCAATTTGAGCAAATTAAATTGTCAGAGGTGTGATGTTAACTTGACAAAGATGTGTACTAGAGGTGTGATATTAACTTAGCAGTAGAAAAGTAAGAAGATCATTGTCATAGGTGTAAGTTAACTTAACAATGAAATGCATGCTAGAGGTGTGATATTTAACTTAGCATCGAAAGGTCTCATTTTCACTGAGAAAATCGAGGAGATCACTGTCATAGGTGTAATGTTAACTTAACGGTGAGATAAATGCTAGAGATGTTATATTATCTTAGCATTTGACATCTCGGCTTTGGACAGAAAGCTCGAGGAAAGATCATTGTCATAGGTGTAGTATTAACGTAACAATGAAATGGATGCCAGAGGTGTAATATTAACTTGACATTGAATGTCTCATTTCCGGTGGGAAAATCGATAGAATCGCTATCATAGGTGTAGTGTTAACTTAACAGCGATTTATATTGCGGTATGAGCAATTTTAGTCAGAAGTGTGGTATTAACTTGACTGAGAGATTCTGCGATCTGAGCAGTTTAGTGGACTCGCCATCCTTTTGAAGAGGACTGACAAGTTAAAATTTTGGTGAGAGGTGTGATGTTAACTTGATCGAGATTTGTCTAATATTAGACGTGTGATTTTGAACATAACAGTATTTTGAGTGAACTTGTCATTCTATTGAGGAGAATTGACAAGTTGAAGTTTTACCCCCTGGGATACATCAAAGTCTTACTGTCAGAGGCGTGATATTAACATGACAGGTTTGATTTGTAATTATTCCACTGAGAAAATTGAGGGAAATCACTGTAAGAGGTTTAATGTTAACTTAATTGCCAGAGGTATAATGTTAACTTGGCATGTTTGATCTGTGATTATTTCACTGAGAAAATAGTCACAGGCTTTTTGTGGTCCTACCATTCCATGGATGAGAATTGGTAAGGGATTTTAGAGGGGAAGGCGGGATCAGGTCCCTCAAGATTTTTAGCAAACCTTCAGCTATCAACGGATTTGATGTGCCTTTACCAACTACCGTTTGAGTTGGGCTAGCCATTCTATTCCCTCAGCATGATGAGTTGTCGAGAATTTTTTCATTGGGCTTAAAAGTCAACTTTTTCCTCTATATTTGCCATCGGAGGCGTCAGATTGTTGTTCCACAGATAACTTATAAACTCTGCGGGGAACTTATAGGGAGATCAACGTTCCCGTTGAGTACTTATTTGATCAGAGGTGTGGTGTTGAACTTGATCAGGGAAGAGCTTCTCGAGGTTGACTCATTTCTCGATAGAGCCAACGGAAGCTTCATGAACCATTCAAAGGTAACAAAGCCGGCAGGCTCGTTCTCTGCAGAAGAGACGCAAGTCTCGCGTTTTGGCACAAAGACGCAGGACTCACGTTTTTGAGATGAGACACGGATCACGCATTGCTGAACGTCGCATATGTGAGGTGAAACACGAGCCTCGCATTCTAATGTAGAAACGCGGGCTTTGCATTCAGTTATAGAGACGCGGGCTTCATGAGCTCCGCATTTTGATACAGAGACGCGGGCCTCATGAGCTTCGCGTGTTGATATAGAGACGCGGGCCTCATGAGCTCCGCGATTTGATACAGAGATGCGGGCCTCGTGTTAAGGATCTGAGATGCGAGTCTCGTGCTGCTCAGAAGAAACGTGGGCCTAAACCCCGCGTTCTGTATCTGCTGAACAGATGGCTTTTTTCAGCTTTTTTCATCTGTTGTCAACGTGTGTGGTGCCTTTGTCGACGTTCAGCATTCCGGTTACACTTCACAGGTTGTTGGGAAACCCCAGTAACCTGGAGTTAAGGAATCTGGAGAGGAGAGGTACGGCGAGATGGGCCTTCATCTTCATTGGCCTCGCGGGTCTCGTGGGAGACATTGACGCGGGCCACATGTGCTGTTGTAGCCACTTCTGTTTGCTAACGATGAGCGCGACGCCTTTACCGTCTCTCGGCATTCCAATTGAGTCGCAGAGGTTGTTGGGAACCCCCAGCGTCCGAACTGGCAGTGCCTTGATAGAAGGATGGCGGGAGATCGGTCTCCATTGCCATCTTGACCGTGGGTCATGGCGCGGGTCTCTGAAGAGACGTTGGGGCTGACAACATTGTCTCCACGGGAGACTCCCGAAGCTTTGGGGGAGTTCAACTTCTCTTGGTTCAATTCGATCATAAGCGATTCGACTGTGGATCCAAGCATCCGACGTCGGCTTGCGCCACTACTTTCTTGTTGGTTGAGAACGACAAAGTTTCCCCAGCGGAGTCGCCATCTTTTGTACGCGTCTGAAAATCACAATTGTAAAATTCTTTTAATTGAATAGAAGATTACAACGGATACAATCCGATTAAAAAAGAGAAAGAATCTCTTGATTGATTCTCCTCTTTATTTAAAGCTGGGTTCTTCACGTGGCAGTAGAGAGTGAATCTTGTTCCCCGTTGACCGGCCGAACGTTAAGTTTCTCTTGTGGATCCTCTCTTTGGATCTACTGACGGAGTAGCACAGCTCCTATTAGTAATGGAATCTCAAAGAGATTTAAAGAACTTGAACTCAACAAGTTAACATAAAGAGTTGAACTCTTTCTAGGCTTCAAGCGCTTCAAGTCAGAACTCTGGCGAGGTAGCTCTCCCCTCTGTCTATGGCTTCTTAGATTCCTTCACCAGGACTCTCCTCTTCAACCCCTTTTTAGAAGTCCCCCCACATGGGTCCCCTTCCAGTCCCTTAGAGAGGTCTCCTCTTTTTTCTCTTCCCCCAGCCCCCTTCCAGTCCTCTAGCTATTCATAGCTATTAATAGAGAAAATTGAGGTGTAACCAACCCCTTAAATCTCTCCATAATGGGAGGGGTGTAACCAACTCCTTAAATCTATCTATAATGGGAAGTTATTCCCCATTATGTGGAGAGAAAATGGGGTGTAACTGATCAAGTTCGTGGCTCAGTTATAGCAAAAATGCGGTCTCGCGCTGGACGCGGACCTCGCTTTTATGTTGAGATGCGGAGCTCACAGGCTCGCGTCTGTGTTGGAACGCGAAACTACACAGGCTCGCGTTTTAATGTTGAAACGCGACCCTGAGTCCTGCGTCTCAAAGAACAACATGACCATCGCGTTTGGCACAGAACGCAATTCTCGCATCGTGTTGTTGATGAAGTCCGCGTTTGAGATTGGAACGCGACTCTGGCTGAAGTCCGCATTTGCAGTTGGAACGCTGAACAGGCTGAGCATGTTTGAGTTAAGATCTGGATGCGAGGTTCGCGTTCGAGTTGAGACGCGACCCTCGCGTTTGGCATGAGGCTTGCGTCTAATGCTAAAACGCGACTTTTGCGTCTGCGAGGTTCACGTTTGAGGCTCTGTCTTCCGTAATTTTTAGACAGCCTACACTGTTCCCCGGGTTATGGTGTCTTTTATTGATAAGCAATCAATGTGATTTAATATGTAATAGTAACTGATATCTCCAACAACTGCTGATGTCAATACTAGCTGATAATCTGACAACTGACTACTGATGTCTGACAACTGAGTAGCTGATAACTAATATCTGACATTTGAAATAGGATACTTGAGATATAGCCACTACTACAATGGTGTCACTAACAACTAGTAACCGATACATATATCTACCAACTCGTATAAACTCTGAACACATCATATGATCACCAGCAAATAATCTCACCAATAACTGATAAAGTGGTGACTGCTATCTGATAACTTTGAAGTACATGATCACCGATATCGACTAGATCACTATCACAACAACTTAATCTCCATAAACTGAAGTAATCAATAATTAAACATGAAGCACATGGTATATCCTCGAGACCAACAAGTCAATGGATACCGAAAATATAACGAAGTAAGGGAATCATCCTCAACTACACATGGTCTAGAATATCTACTTCTTATACTCAACATCAACAAAATATCATCTAAATAAATCCCAAATACTCACAACTATAAATCCAGATACGTCAATCTCATCTTAATGCAGATCAGGCTTTATTATAAAGAACGTAAATCTCAGATCAACTCTAACTCAAGATCAATCCAAATCACGGTCCAAACTAAGACCGAATCCAGAATAATAAAGAAATAGTAAGAGCTAACAAGAATACTATAATCCTGGTAACAAAACATCGAGTCCAGAAACATCTAACATCAACTACATCTGATCTATTATCTGTGGTATCTCTAAACCGTCTCATATCGGTAGAGATGTCATATCTACTTGTCCACAATATCTAAAAGAGTTACGGTCAGAAATAATCATCAAATACATGAATATCAAATCTGATAACTAATACAAACTATAGCAACCTCAAGATCGAGCCGAGTCCAGTTACAGTCTAAGGTGGGTCAACACTAGGCCTAAGCCAACAATGGCAAACTACTAACACATAAAATGACACTGATACAAGCTCCTATCAATTACATAAATAAAGTGAACAATCACAGATGTCTCATAGAGTGATACAACTAATCAAACTGGTAAAATATAACAGAAAATCACATGAAATGATAAGAGTAATATGTAAATACATACCGACAACGGTAAATACACAAGAATAAATACTCACATGAAATGATGCGGTTTCAGAACCGAATCACCTTCTGCTCTTCACTGCACGAAGCGGTACTGATCTATAGATCATCCCATGGATCGGTCTTCGAATCGCCTATTTATCTGGTCCACAACGAGCATGAATTTGGATCAAGTTCGTGTCTCATGTAGCTGGGTTCAGATCTCACCGAACGGGTCCGAAACGCTATAGCACGCAACCAACACTTACATATAAACATAAATACACGATTAACACCCACACATGCATACGGATACATACGCGTTCACCCACACACATATATATACAAGTATACACATACATACACCTCTATATATACATATATATACATATGTACAAACTAACAATCATGCATACATACACGTATATACGCTTATATACATACATACATCTATACATACCTATATATACATATAGGCATACCCTTACATGAATTAAAACACCAACACATGCATACGTTCATGCATAAATACATGCAATGCATCCTTACATAACTCCCATACACAATCTAACAAACTTCTCTATTATTACACTTTTACTCCCCACAAATAAATATAGCACTAACCTCGGGGCGACTTGTGGCGCGCCAATGGAGGCTCTGGCGGAGGCGTCGGGAGCCGCGGAGGGTGTCGATGGATAGAGGATCTTGTCGTGAAGGGCGTGGGTGCGTTGGCGCTCGCTGACGGTGATCAACGGCGACCCACGGAGTGGCAGAAATGGCATCCCACACACAATTAAACACACATGAATTAATACACACCCATTCACTTCAACACAACAATTAATCCACCTATACACATATAACTCTAACACTAAAATATATACATACATTAAATATAAAATAAATTGTTGAATATCACTTATCAAATGATAGAATTGAAAAGAGTGATCAATAGAAAAATTGTAGCCCTTTAGTCTTCTTTCTGTAGCATCTTAAATCATCAGATTTGAGTTTCGGTAGCGAAAGTTATGATTAAAATGCTAAACTGTATCCAGCCTGAATCCGAATCTAAATTGCTTCATATCATCAGTTGTTCTTCTTTCTATCTATTTATCCTCTTGGATTTTCAGTTTGTCTTCTAGAATTGATAAGATATCCATTTATCTTCAGCGAAATCGATTGGGTTTCAAACAATCCATTTTTCCCTTGAAATTATGATATTATCTTATCTGATATATTCAGTTTTCAGATAAGATAGCTTCTAAAACCGTTGGATTTGAATCGATCCCCTTTCTTTTGAACTTTTGAATTTAATTGGATAAATTTTATGATTATCTTCTCCCTATCATTACCCTGCATGAATTAGGATATTAAGAAAAGTTATTTGCAATATTCATTACAGAATATATGTAGGTATAATAATATTTATGCAATATATGTGTCCAAACATTGTGTGTGTTAGCATTTTATTTTAATTCCGCACTTTTTATCCTATATTAGCACATACCTATTCACCCCCTCTAGGTGTATCTTTTCAACTTTTTCTTACGAGATCACTGTTTCTTGGTTGAGCTTGAGTTTGAAGCCATTGATAGTCGGCTAAAAACTGACGGCTTAGTCATCTGAAAGCCACAGTGACAATCAGAGAGCATCGCCAAGATGAGTTGCTCACGTCACTGGAGAGCGATTTGATGAACACTTCTCTTCCTTGTCAAGTGGTCACTCAGATCTGTTGCAGGGGTATCTGAATAACTAGCCTCGATCCCATGGGGTAAGAGCTTCCCAGTTCAGTACTGAGTTTGGCCACTTGGGGCTGGAGGCGACCCTCGTGCTACTGAAGTGAAACGCGAAGGTCACGATTTGGCATTGTCTGCTTCTAAACCCGAGCCCGCATTTCTGAATTGAAACGTGAAGGTCATGTTCTGGTGCGGCCTTAGGCTGAACGCAAGTCTCGCGTTCTTGAAGTGAGATGCGAACCTCGTGTTTCGGCACTGAAACATGCAGCTCATGAACACGAGCATTACATTTTGTTGCAGACATGAGGCTTAACGCGAGCCTCGCGTTTTGTGCCAACAACACTGTTTTCAACTCCTATTGCTTCTGATTGCTGACGGCGAGCTCGACACATTCATCGACGATCAACATTCCGATTGGTTCGCAGGGGTTATTGTGGACCTCCTGTGAATTGAGTTTGTAAAGACTCGAGAGGAGTTTTACGGCGAGATTGGTCTCCATAGTTGTGTTGACCGTGACCAAAGACACTGGCCTTGCGGATCTCCTAAGAGATTCCATCGCAAGCCGTGTCCGCTCCACAGGAGGTTGTCAGAACCTCAAGGGAGATTGAACTGCTTGCTTTATCAAAAAGCACACGGTGAGCTTTCGAAGAAGCCTTTCTTTGAGAAATCTCTGAATAGACTTGAGAGCGAGTCTCCAAAGAGACTTTGTGGTACTGCCGCGTTGATTTGGGGCTAATAGAGCCCGAGGAGAGAAGCTGTTCGAACTTCTCTTGGTCAAACTCGACGACGAGCAATTCGACCGTCGACCTGAGAAACATAAGGTCGGCTTGCGCTACGGCCCTCTCGCCGGTAGAGAAAACAGTCCATAGCAAAGTCGCCATCTTCTATTGGACCAAAAACTTTTGAAGCATATAAAATTTCTTAAGATTGTAAAAGAGAGTTACAACGGATCAAACTCTGATTACAGAAGAGAGAAGAACAATTGATTCTCCCTTTTGTTTAAACTGGGTTTTTTGTGTAGCGATAGAGAATGAAGCTTGTTCTCTGTTGACGAACCGAACCGTAAGCTTGTCTCTGGATCTTTTTCTTGCTCTCGTTTGAAGCACACTAGCAAGATATAAAACCTTAATCAGTAGCTAAAAATCTCAAAGAGATCAAAACTCTGATCAAAATTCTACTTGAACTCATCAAGTTTTAGAGTTTTCTCCTCCAATGGGACCTCTCTCTTGTAAGTACACCTAGAGGGGGGTGAATAGGTGTACGGCTAATCTAATGAACAAAATGCGAAAATTAAAAATCTTAATTGCAATACACTTAGTGTAACCAACGAGTGTAGCCGAATTCCCGGTGAAGGGCTCTGGACTAACTCCTCTTGATTCCTCTGAATAAGAGTTGAGGTGCTATATGAAGCTCTCGTGGTTAAGCACAAGTGAGGCACACAAACACACACAACCAAGCATATAAGAATGATATGACAATATGAATGATGCAAGGCACAATATAAAAGAGAGAGAGTTAGAGAAAGTTGATCAATCGCTAACACACGGATATGTTTCGAGGTTCGAGCACACAGCTCTACGTCCCCGCCTTCACACAGAAGGATTTCCACTAGCTTGTCAACACAGGACTCCCACACAGGGAACCTCTACTGAGGATTGGGGCAATACAATAACAGGGAGTACACAACTCCTCTCTCAATTACAACACAACCTCTACACCTAGAGGTTAGGCACAAAGCCACTCAAACACAATCACCTCACACTTGAGGGATGAGCACAAAGCCAAACAACCAATCAACCTCTCACTAGAGGGATAGGGCACAAAGCCACCACTCCAATAATCAACCTCTACACAAGAGGGATAACGCAAAGTAGGAGGGTTTACAACTTAGTGATCAAAAGACCACAAACCAATTCTTTTCCCACAAAACAATGATCCTAATAAATAGGATAGTAGATAAGCTCAAGTGTGAAAAATAAAGTGTTTTGAACAAAGAAAATCACTTGGGAAAATCTCCAAATAGATATAGAATTTTTAGATCAAAAACAATTCCCAAAAGACTATTTTCTTTGAATTAACAAACACTTTAAAAACAAATGAAGATTGATCTTTAAACACAAAAACTCTTTTGAAAAACTTTCTCTTAAAACACTTGAAAAGATCTAGAATTTTTCTCTAAAAAAACTTCTTCAAAAACAGCTCTCAAATGGGGTATTTATACTCCCATTTGGAATCTGCCCGTTGGCAGAAGAAAAGGCCCAGATTGGCCTTCCGGTCGACCGGTCAACGGTTAAATTTTTGACCGTTGAGCCTGCCGGTCGACCGCCCGGTCGACCGCGCCCAGAACCAGAGAGCAACGGCTCTCTGGCCGGTCGACCGCCCGGTCGACCGGGCCAACCTGAGAGTGGGTTGACTTCAATCGATCGACCGCTCGGTCGATCGGCCAACTGACATGGCCTTGTGCACGTCTTGTGCACATTCGGTCAACCGTTCCGGTTGACCGACTCCTGGTCCGGTCGACCGGTCGGTCGACTGCCAGAGCTTGGCAGGCAATATTACAGGATTTAAAAACTGGTCTTTTTAATTCCAATTAAATCCCATAAAATCTCTAAAAATCCACAAAGATAAGTTCTTGTATTATCTTCGATATACAAACATGTGTGAAAAAATTCAACACATATTTCAAACTATTTGAACCATTTTTGTGTTATGAAAATTTTGCCGAAAACCAAAATCCGTATTTTCTAAAACTTGGATTTTTGAAATGAAAAATCGTTTTGTCCAAAACTCATCCAACTACAAAAACATGATATTGAAACAACTTTGAGGCATATAGTATATGGATATAATCCAATATACATATAAAGATATATATCAATGTTTTTGACATTAAATTCGAAAATAAGTTTTGTCTAAATGCAAAACCCAAATACATGAATAAGTTATCAATATAAGCTTTTCTAAGAATATGAAGCATACATGTATATAGATCAAATCTAATATACATTAAACCATGTTAAATTGTTTTGATTCTATCTATTCATGAAAACCAAGATTGGTTAAACCGAAAACCGAAAACAAAAACATGAAACTTAAACAAGTGTGTGTGTTGTGAACTTGAGCATATCACACTATCTAATCTTTAACAATGGATCTAAACTATAAACTAAACAATGTACCGAAGTCTTCTTGTAGAGCGTCGTCTCCAAGTCGACTCGATCCAAACGTGATCCACCGAACTTGACTCCAACGAGTGCTAGATATGAACTTTGACGCTCGGGCTCTTGAATCACCATGTGAAAGCTCCAAAACACCTTTATTGAAGCTAATCACCAACTAATATCTTGGTTAAGTATTTGAAACTAAACATCACAAGATTATTAGTAAACTATAACTACATGAGTTAATCATCATCAAAACTAGAGTGGAAGGCCTCTGGGCCAACAATCTCCCCCTTTTTGATGATGACAAAACTCATGGAGTTATATATGCATGGATTAAAGTTAAGCTTCAAGGAAGCTCCCCCTTAACTCATGCATAGCAATAAGTAATAAGATATGCAATGAATACTAAATATGAATATGCATAAACATGCATAATGAAATAAACATGCTCTTGATACCAAATTTTTAAAATAAATTACTTTTTCTTTTGTTTAAAATAAACATGTTCTTTAAATAATTGATCTTGATACCAATAAAAATTTCAATTGAAAACTTTATCAATAAAAGCAATAAAAGCTTTTGATACCAATCAATAAAAACTCTTGATAATAATTGAAAGATAATCAATAAAAAGTTCTTGATACCAACAATAAAAATTTTAACAAAAGTTCTTGATACCAATAAACCAAAACATAAATATGTTCTCTTGATACCAATATCAACAAAACATCAAAACATAAAACAAACTCTCTTGATACTAATATGAAACAAACTTTGATATAAGCAATAAACATGCATATAAACTCAAATACTTCTCCCCCTTTTTGTCAATCATCAACAAAGGGGTCAAAGAAAACAATAAAACAATGTTCTCCCCTTTTTGTCTTAAATAAAAAAAATATCAATAAGTGAAATCAAATCAAAACTTTATGATACCAATTGAAAAAAAATATATCAATTTAGTGCATCATGATATCAATTGAAAATAAAACATACCAATTGAAAGTACATAAAACAAATATTTTTAATTTAAATAAACATGTCTATATTATACCAATTGTAAGTAAATAAAACATGTTAAAGAAATCAACCAAAAATTTTGATATTAATTGAAGGATGTAAACATATAGGTAATCTTGATATCAATTCTAAAATTAGTACCATTGAAAGTAATTTTTCATTAGGAGCATATGATACCAAAAAAATCAATATCATTTTTCAATCATTTTTCAACATAAAGTGTGGGAGTAAAATACAAAAGGTAAACAAAACCAATTGAAAAGTGAAATATGAATTTTCTCCCCCTTTATGAAATACCAAACAAAATGATGCATAAGCTTGTATAAGATACCAATTGAAAAATAATCAATTAAAATATAATAGTCATTGAAAAAAATCAAGCTTAATATAACAAAAATTTGTGCTCAAAGATATAGAGATATAATAAGCACAAATAAAACATATATATGTTGGCCCAAAGGCCTTCCACTCTAGTTTTGATGATGATTAACTCATGTAGTTATATGTACTAATGATCTTGTGATTTTAGTTTCAGATCATTAATCAAGATATTAGTTGGTATTTAGCTTCAACAAGATTATTTGGAAGCTTGCACATGTTGATTCAAGAGCCCGCGCATCAAAGATTATATATTGCACTTGCTCGGTGAATCAAAGGAGTTTTGGATCAAGAAGACTTGGAGATTGCGCTCTACAAGAAGACTTAGGTATCCATAGTTTTAGTTTGGGTTTAGATCCTAAATTGTAAAGATTAGTATAGTATGATAAGCTCAAGTTCACAACACACATGTTTCACGTTTTGAATATTGGTTTTCGGTTTTTGGTTTAACCGATCTTGGTTTTCATGAATAGATTTTATATCAAATCAAGTTTACATGGTTTAGTGTATATATGATTTGTTCTATATACATGCTTGCTTCTATTGCTTAAACAAACTTAGTTTGATAGTCTATTCCATGTGTTTTATGTTTTGGTATTTATAACAAAACATATTTATGGACTTAATGACAAAAATCATGATATATATATGTTTCTTGTATATTGAATTTCTATTCATATACAACATGCTTCAAAATGTTTAAATATCATATTTTTGTATTTCAGATAGGTTTTGGACAATGTGTATTTTCTATTCAAAATCCGAGTTTTAGAAAATACAAGTTTTGGTTTTTGATAAATATGATAAGATACAAAAATAGTTTTATTGCTTGATATTTGAGTCAAAACTTTTATCACATGTTTATATATCAATGCAAAATGCTAAAACTATTTTTGGGGATTTTCAGTAATTTATAAGAATTTATTTGACATTAATTTTCCTCAGATTTCAGACCTGATTTTTGTCTGCCAGGCTTGGCCGGTCGACTGGTACGGTCGACCGCACCAAAGAAGCCAGTCGACCGTTCCGGTCGACCGACGTGCACGGATACGTGCACGCTGGCTGACTCTGTAGCCGGTCGACCGAAGCGGTCGACCGACGGAGAGCTGTTGGCTCTCAGGAATTCTCGGTCGACCGAGGCGGTCGACCGGTAGCCACAACGGTTCTAAATTTGACCGTTGGGCGGTCGACCGTCCCGGTCGACCGGAAGGCTATTTCTGGCAAATATTCTGTAAATGGCTAATTTTCTGTAATTGCCTATAAATACCCCATTTGTGAGAGGTTTTCTCTAAAGATTTTTTGTGCGAATTTTTGTTGATTCTCTGGTGTTTTCAAAGCAATCAAAAGAAGTTTTTGAGCTTGAATTGAACAATCCATTTGGTGTTTTCATTAGGGTTTGGAAAATCAAAGAAAGGGTTTTTGGGAAAGAATTTTGATTGAACTATTCTATCTTGATTTCTTGATTTTTCCCAAGGATTTTCTTTGTGATTTCTGATTTCCATTCCTTTGGTTTTCTCCACACTTGAGCAAAAATCTACTATCTATATCTATAGGTTATTTGTGTGGAAGAAGAAGTTGTTTGTGGTTGTTGTTGTGACCACCAAGTTGTAACCCAATCTTTTCTTAGCTTTGTGCTTTGGGTTGTATCCCTCTAGTTGAGAGGTGATCCTTGTATTGGTTGGTGATTGGGAGTTTGTTGTATTGGTTTGAAAATTTGCCTCAAGGAGGAGGTTGTGATTGTTGGAGTTGGCCTCAAGGAGGAGGTTGTGTTGGTTGGCTTGGATTTGTGCCTCAGGGAGGAGGTTGTAAAGAGAGGAGTTGGGTACTCCTTGTAAAGGGTCCTAGGTGGACAAGCTAGTGGAAATCCTTCGTGTGTCGAAGGCGGGGATGTAGAGCTGGGTGCTCGAACCTCGATAACATATCCTTGTGTTTGCGCTTGATCCATTGGCTCTCTCTCTACTCTCTCTTTACTTTGTGCCTTGCATTTATTTACATTGCTCATTTATAATTGCTTGGCTTGGTTGTGTGCATCACTTGTTGATAGCACTTGAGTGTAATTTGCATTAAGTTATTAAATTCCGCATTTAGTTCATAGATTAGCATTGTTACCTATTCACCCCCCCTCTAGGTGACTTTTCAATTGGTATCAGAGCTAGTGCTCCTGATATTTAGGTTTAACCACCTAGGAGTGATCTTGGTTTGCTAATCTTCACTTGCATTTTCATTTGCACACATATAGTTGCACTTATGGCTAGCCCTCCTATGTTTGACCATTTTAGACTTGATGCTTGGAAGGTGGACATGACTAGGCATTTAAAAACACTAGGTCATCTAGTTTATCAAGCCATTACCATAGAATCCCTCCCAAATAGTAGCAAGCATAAGAAGGCCAATGCATTAGCACTTAGAGCACTTAGAGCATCTCTAAATGAATTTCTTTTACCCGTTTTTGATCACTATGATTCGGCTTTTGCAGTTTGGAGCATCTTGACGTCTCCCGAGCTTCCAAGGATAATTAACAAGATGAGGAGATCTAAAAGAGAAAGTCCGAAGAGCAATGCCACATGGTCCAAGGGAAGAACTCCCTTGAGGTACAATCGGATTCTCATATTGATGATAGCTCTAGTTCCTATTGCCATGGTTGTTTTGAAGTTCAAACTTTAAATATGGAACTTGCTCAAAAGCTTGAAAATTTGTTGGAAAAACATGATTTGTTGAAAGAAGATAATCTTGTGTTGAAAAATGAATTAAAGGATTTATGCTCTAATTTTGAATTGGTTTTGCAAGAGAAGGAAGAGATTGCAAGTGAATGTGACTCACTTAAATCTCAACTTGAACTTGCTTTAAAGGAAAATGAATTTTTGAAAAACAAAAATGATTGTGATGATGTTGTAAAGCACAATGAGATTTTATCTTCAAAATTGGATTTTACTTTTAAAGAAAATCTTACTTTGAAAAAGGATATTGATTCAATTACTAGAGAATTGGATTTGGTTTTGAATAAAAATAAATCTTTGCAAAAAGAGATTGATGTTTGCCATGCTAATGTTGCTTCATGTTCTAGCACACCTATTGCATGCTCCACTTTATCTTCTAACATTGAAAATGATATACTTGTTTTGAAGAAAAGTGTTGATAGTTTGGGCTCCACTTTGAGCCATTGTGCCATGAATCACACTCGATTGGAAACCTTGGTTCGCAAGAAACAAGTTCCAACCTTGCATGCACACCCATCTAGGCATACACATGCTTTTCATGATCACCACCATCATATGTATGCTCACGTGTACACATGTACACATTGTGGTCGAAAAGGCCACCTTGCTAGATTTTGTTATGATCGCATTTATCATGAAAATTTAGCAACTAATTATGTTTGGGTTAGAAAAGATACTAACCCCCGTGGACCCACAAAGAAATGGGTACCAAGATCCACCTCTTTGACTTTTGATGTAGGTGGGAGCTCTCGCGTCACGTGAGGGTATTGGTGCCTTGAGGTGGATGCATTCTAAGCTAAAAGGAGAACCATTTGGATGCTTCACTCTCAAGGAGACTTGGTGGAGAGGACCACCATTGGTTTGGAGAACTAGAGAAGAACCTTCATTACTTTTGGTATCATTCTCTAACTCCCACTTATTTGCATGCTTTTAATGTTCATCTATTTGTAGCATGTTATGTTTTATTGATCATTATGCTTGTGCTATGCTCATTAGACTAATGTTATACATGTTTAGTTATTTGAGCACCCATGTTTCATATGGATCTATATTTAGTGTTCACACCCTGTTTAGAACTAACATGTATGCCCTAGATCTAATGCACATGCATATGCATTATGACCATTTGGATGTTTATGATTATATGATGTTTTTTTTTGTTTTAATGATTCGTGTTTTTGATTATCATGATCATATTGATTGTTGACCCGTTTCATACTTCATGTTTTGACAACTTGCTTGAATGATAGTTTTCATTAAGACTAGGATTTATACTTGTACAACTAGTGAGCTACAAATAAACCTTTATATATGTTTGTGCTTGAACGCTCATTTGTATTCACTTGATGTACTAGTATAGTCTAGTTTTGATGATTATTACATTTGACTTGTATTCACTATCTTACATGTTTTGTTTTAACTTTATGTATATGTCCATCTTGTCCAAACTATCATTTATACATATACATCCTTGAGCCACGTGCCTTCATGCATATACTTTTGTGGACTCATTGTGTTTAGGATATGTATGTATACTTTAGTTTGTACATGACATACATATGCCTTGAAGTTTAAATCGTTTGGATGAATTTCATTTTTTTTAAGATAATTCCAAATTGGTGATTTCACATCCTAGATGAAGTTCATGTTTTCTATATTGAGCTTGATTGTCCATTTTCATGATGATATGTTTCTCACAACACTTGTACACTCACCTTATTTAATGTTCTCTCATGACTTAGTTTTCATGAGTACAAGTTATGCTATATGGATTTTGAGTGTTTTAGTGCCATGTGGTTTACATGTGTCTTCATGAAAAAAAATTTTTGGATCTCATACTAGTTGATTCATATAACTAGTTATGATATTCTTCCTTGGTAGAGATTTTCAAACATACTACATTTTCAAACCTATTTTTGAAAACCCCTACCTTCTATGGGCGGTTGGATGGGAGACCATGATCAAGTATGTTTCATCTTGAAAATTATTTAAAACTTATCTTGGTTGGGTGGTAGTTGATATGAGTTATACACTTGACCTTACTTTTGTTGTTTCAATTGGTATCATTGAATTCTTTCAATTGGTATCAATCTTGACATCCTTTCGTATACTCATATTTGTTTTGTTTTATATATGTATGCTTACACTCCATATAGTATCAATTTCAATTGTATCTATTTCTTACATACATATATAGATGATTTATTTGTGCTTATTATATCCCTATATCTTAAAGCACAAATTTTGGTTATGGTAAGCTTGTGTCTTTCTATTGGTATCCATATACAAGCTTTATCATAATTTTAAGATTACTAAGCTTGAATTTTTAATGAATATCATATTTCAATTGATTTTTCAATTGAAGTTTTATAAAATGCATAGGCTTGCTAACATAAAAGTGTTCATATTTTCTATTGGTATTTCATAAAGAGGGAGAAAACTCACATTTCATTCTTTCATGAGGTATCTAGTTTTGTATTCCACTCCCTAACTTTATGATGATTAATGATCCTCTATTGGTATCAAGATGCTTTTGTTTACTCAAAATTGGTATCAATGTGTTTTTTCAATTGGTATCATTTCTTTTATTAAAACAAATATGATCATACTTTGTTTTCAATGCCCTTCTTACTTTCAATTGGTAATTGGTAGGCATTTCTTAAATTGGTATCATTTCTGGTTTCACCCCTTGAAATAGTTTATTGATTCTTTGTTTCAAACATTTAGGGGGAGAAGAATTTGTATCTTTATGTTTTTACCCCTTTGTTGATGATTGACAAAAAGGGGAGAGGAATTTGGTGTTAATGCATGAGTTTCTAGTCTTAGTTTTGGTTTTACTTTAATTTTTTATTGGTATCAAGAGCTTAGTTTCGTTTTCATCTTAATTAGTATCAAGAGGCTTTAATTTTTTGTTTTTGATTGGTATCAAGAGTTTTTGTTTATATGCATTTTTATTGTTTATGCACGTATATGCATTATCATGTTTATTGTTTATCTCTATGCATGAGTTAAGGGGGAGCTTCCTTGAAGCTTTACTTTAATCCATGCATATATAACTCCATGAGTTTTGTCATCATTAAAAAGGGGAGATTGTTGGCCCAAAGGCCTTCCACTCTAGTTTTGATGATGATTAACTCATGTAGTTATATGTACTAATGATCTTGTGATTTTAGTTTCAGATCATTAATCAAGATATTAGTTGGTATTTAGCTTCAACAAGATTATTTGGAAGCTTGCACATGTTGATTCAAGAGCCTGCGCATCAAAGATCATATATTGCACTTGCTCGGTGAATCAAAGGAGTTTTGGATCAAGAAGACTTGGAGATTGCGCTCTACAAGAAGACTTAGGTATCCATAATTTTAGTTTGGGTTTAGATCCTAATTGTAAAGATTAGTATAGTATGATAAGCTCAAGTTCACAACACACATGTTTCACGTTTTGAATATTGGTTTTCGGTTTTTGGTTTAACCGATCTTGGTTTTCATGAATAGATTTTATATCAAATCAAGTTTACATGGTTTAATGTATATATGATTTGTTCTATATACATGCTTGCTTCTATTGCTTAAACAAACTTAGTTTGATAGTCTATTCCATGTGTTTTATGTTTTGGTATTTATAACAAAACATATTTATGGACTTAATGACAAAAATCATGATATATATATGTTTCTTGTATATTGAATTTCTATTCATATACAACATGCTTCAAAATGTTTAAATATCATATTTTTGTATTTCAGATAGGTTTTGGACAATGTGTATTTTCTATTCAAAATCCGAGTTTTAAAAAAATACAGTTTTTGTTTTTTTGATAAATGATAGATACAAAAATAGTTTTAATTGCTTGATATTTGAGTCAAAACTTTTATCACATGTTTATATATCAATGCAAAATGCTAAAACTATTTTTGGGGGATTTTCAGTAATTTATAAGAATTTATTTGACATTAATTTTCCTCAGATTTCAGACCTGATTTTTGTCTGCCAGGCTTGGCCGGTCGACTGGTACGGTCGACCGCACCAAAGAAGCCAGTCGACCGTTCCGGTCGACCGACGTGCACGGATACGTGCACGCTGGCTGACTCTGTAGCCGGTCGACCGAAGCGGTCGACCGACGGAGAGCTGTTTGCTCTCAGGAATTCTCGGTCGACCGAGGCGGTCGACCGGTAGCCACAACGGTTCTAAATTTGACCGTTGGGCGGTCGACCGTCCCGGTCGACCGGAAGGCTATTTCTGGCAAATATTCTGTAAACGGCTAATTTTCTGTAATTGCCTATAAATCCCCATTTGTGAGAGGTTTTCTCTAAGATTTTTTGTGCGAATTTTTGCTGATTCTCTGGTGTTTTCAAAGCAATCAAAAGAAGTTTTTGAGCTTGAATTGAACAATCCATTTGGTGTTTTCATTAGGGTTTGGAAAATCAAAGAAAGGGTTTTTGGGAAAGAATTTTGATTGAACTATTCTATCTTGATTTCTTGATTTTTCCCAAGGATTTTCTTTGTGATTTCTGATTTCCATTCCTTTGGTTTTCTCCACACTTGAGCAAAAATCTACTATCTATATCTATAGGTTATTTGTGTGGAAGAAGAAGTTGTTTGTGGTTGTTGTTGTGATCACCAAGTTATAACCCAATCTTTTCTTAGCTTTGTGCTTTGGGTTGTATCCCTCTAGTTGAGAGGTGATCCTTGTATTGGTTGGTGATTGGGAGTTGTTGTTATTGGTTTGAAAATTGCCTCAAGGAGGAGGTTGTGATTGTTGGAGTTTGCCTCAAGGAGGAGGTTGTGTTGGTTGGCTTGATTTGTGCCTCAGGGAGGAGGTTGTAAAGAGGAGTTGGGTACTCCTTGTAAAGGTCCTAGGTGGACAAGCTAGTGGAAATCCTTCGTGTGTCGAAGGCGGGGATGTAGAGCTGGGTGCTCGAACCTCGATAACATATCCTTGTGTTTGCGCTTGATCCATTGGCTCTCTCTCTACTCTCTCTTTACTTTGTGCCTTGCATTTATTTACATTGCTCATTCATAATTGCTTGGCTTGGTTGTGTGCATCACTTGTTGATAGCACTTGAGTGTAATTTGCATTAAGTTATTAAATTCCGCATTTAGTTCATAGATTAGCATTGTCACCTATTTACCCCCCCCCCTCTAGGTGACTTTTCAATAATATATGGAAATTGAATACCAATCGAAATTGATATTATTTGAAGTGTAAGTATACATATATAGAAACATATATGAGTATACAAAAAGAATGTCAATAGTGATACCAATTGAAAAGATCCAATGATACCAATTGAAAACATGATAAGATCAAGTGTATAACTCATACTTCCTACCACCCATTTCATGCACATGTTTAAAAGGATTTTTAATAATAAGCATACAAGGTATGGTCGCCCAACCAACCGCCCTTTAATGGGTAGGGGTTTTCAAAAATAAGTTTGAAAATATAGTATGTTTGAAAAACTCTACCATATGAAGAATACGAACTAGTTATATGAAAAATTGTAAACTAGTACGAAATCCTTCAAGCAAGGAATAAAAACAAAAATATATTTTAAGAAAAATATGTAAATCACATGATCACCAAACACTCAAATCTATATAGCACAAATTGTACTCATGAAAACAAAATCATGAGAAAACGTTAAATAAAGTGAGTGTATAAGAGTTATATGAAAAACATACTCATGAAAATGGGTAATTAATCTCAATAAGAAATTCCTTAAAGCATGAAAACATGAAAATCATCAAAACTAGAATCCTTCAAGGTATATGTATGTCATGTACAAACTAAAGTATACATACATATCCAAAATATAAACGAGTCTGCAAAAGTATATGCATGAAGGTAAGTGGCTCAAGGATGTATATGTATAACTAATAGTTTAGGACAAATAGACATATACATGAAGTTAAACATTCACATGAAAACATGTAAAAAATGGGAATACAAGTCAAATGTATGAATCATCAAAACTAGGCTATACTAGTACATCTAATAAGTACAAATGAGCATTCAAGCACAAACATATAATAGTCTATTTATAACTCATTAGTTGTACAAGTATATACTCAAGTCTTAATGAAAACTAAATCTAGACATGTAATCAAAACATGAAGCATAGAAATCAAAACAAAACTCATATGATCATTATATAAATGCATATGCATTAGATCTATGATATACACAGTAGCTAAAACAAATGTGAGAATCACAAAAGTATAAATCCATATTAAACATGGGTGATCTCAAATACTAATCATGCATATCACAAGTCTAATAAACATGACATTTAACATAATAATCAAGAAACATCAAAACATGCTAAAAATGAATAATCTAAAAGCATGTAAACATAATGAGGAGCTAGAGATTGTTACCAAAACTGATAGGGCACATCCCATATCTTCAAAACCAAGGTGGTCCTTCCACCAAACTCCCCTTGAAAGTGATGCATCCAAATTTGTCATCTTTAGGCTCGAAACGCATCCACCTCAAGGCACCATCACTCTCATGTCATGTGAGAGCCCACACCTACATCAAATACAATAGAGGTGGTCTTTGGTACCCACACTCTTTTGGGTCCTTGGAGGTTAGTTTCCTTTCCTAACCCAAACAAATTTAGTTGCTAAATTTACATCATGTATCTTTCATAGCAAAATTTAGCAAGGTGGCCCTTACGTCCACAATGTGTACAAGTGTACACATGAGCATACATCGTGTTATGAGTGTGTACGTGAGGAGCATGTGTATGCCGTGATTTGTGTGCATGCATAAGAGGAACTTATTTCTTTCGAAACATAGATTTCAACCGCGAGTGGTTCAAAGCACAATGGCTCAAAGTGGAGCCCAAACAATCCACACTCTTCTTAAGCATACAAATATCATTTTCAATCATGGAAGAAGAGGTGCATGCAATAGGTGAGCTAGATGAAGAAGCTACACTAGCATGGCAAACATGTGTAGACAAATCATTTCCAAAGAAATATTTTTCTTTAAACAATCTTCCAATTCTCTTGAAATCAATTAATTTTGTTTTTCAAAGAAACATTTTCTTTTAAAGTAAAATCAAGTTTTGAAGAGAAGTTTTCATTTTTCTTCAAAATACATTATAATCATTTTTATTCTTCAAAATCTTGTTTTCATTTAGGGCAAGATCAAGTTGGGATTTAAGTGAGTCACGTTCACTTAAAATCTTATCCCTTTCTTGCAAAGCAATCTCACGTCTAGAAGATAAATTTTTACTTTCTTCTTTAAACCAAAGTTATCTTTTTTCAAAAGTTTATATTTTGAAATCAAATTTTCACAATTTTTTGGCAAGTTCACCATTCAAGGCTTGTGCATCCATACACTCATTGTAATATGAACTAGAACTAGCACTAGTTGAGTTTCCGATTGTACCTCAAGGGAGTCATTCCCTTGGAACATGAAGCAACGTTCGTCGGACTTGTCTCGACTAGATTTCCTCTTCTTATTGATAAGCGTTGGTAGCTCAGGGATGTCAAAATGTTTCATACTGTAAAAGCGGAATCATAATGAGAAAATACATGTAATATTTTTTTATCAAGAGATGCTCTAAGTGCCTTTAGGGCTAGTGCATTGGCCTCTATATGGTTGCTATTACTAAGTAGGATTCCTTGGTAATGGCAAGGTAAACTTTGTATCCTAGGGCTTTAAATGACAACTCATCATAACCTTCCACATATCAAGTCTAGAGATATCAAACATGGGAGGGCTATCCATGAGTGCAAACTATATGTGTACAAATGCAAATGCAAATGTAGATTAGCAAACTAATATCACACTCCTAGGCGGTTAAACCTAATATCAGGAGCGTAGGCTCTGATACCAATTGTAAGTACACCTAGAGGGGGGTGAATAGGTGTACGGCTAATCTAATGAACAAAATACGGAAATTAAAAAATCTTAATTGCAACACACTTAGTGTAACCAACGAGTGTAGCCGAATTCCCGGTGAAGGGCTCTGGACTACTCCTCTTGATTCCTCTGAATAAGAGTTGAGGTGCTATATGAAGCTCTCGTGGTTAAGCACAAGTGAGGCACACAAACACACACAACCAAGCATATATGAATGATATGACAATATAAATGATGCAGGCACAATATAAAAGAGAGAGTTAGAGAAAGTGGATCAATCGCTAACACACGGATATGTTTCGAGGTTCGAGCACACAGCTCTACGTCCCCGCCTTCACACAACACAGAAGGATTTCCACTAGCTTGTCCACACAGGACTCCCACACAGGGAACCTCCACTGAGGATTTGAGGCAATACAATATCGGGAGTACACAACTCCTCTCTCAATTACAACACAACCTCTACACCTAGAGGTTAGGCACAAAGCCACTCAAACACAATCACCTCACACTTGAGGGATGGGCACAAAACCAAACAACCAATCAACCTCTCACTAGAGGGATAAGGCACAAAGCCACCACTCCAATAATCAACACTCTACACAAGAGGGATAGCACAAAGTAGGAGGGTTACAACTTAGTGATCAAAAGACCACAAACCAATTCTTTTCCCACAAAAACAATGATCCTAATAGATAGGATAGTAGATAAGCTCAAGTGTGAAAATAAAGTGTTTTGAACAAGAAAATCACTTAGAAAATCTCCAAATAGATATAAATTTTTAGATCAAAAACAATTCCCAAAAGACTATTTTCTTTGAATTAACAAACACTTTAAAAACAAATGAAGATTGATCTTTAAACACAAAACTCTTTTTGAAAAACTTTCTCTTAAAAACACTTGAAAAGATCTGGAATTTTTCTCAAAAAACTTCTTCAAAAACAGCTCTCAAATGGGGTATTTATACTCCAATTTGGAATCTGCCCGTTGGCAGAAGAAAAGGCCCAGATTGGCCTTCCGGTCGACCGCCGGTCGACCGGCCAACGGTCAAATTTTTTACCGTTGAGTCCGCCCGGTCGACTGCCCGGTCGAACCGCCCCCAGAGCCAGAGAGCAACGGCTCTCTGGCCGGTCGACTGCCCGGTCGACCGGGCTAACCCGAGAGTGGGTTGACTTCAGTCGGTCGACCGCTAGGTCGACCGGCCAACTGACATGGCCTTGTGCACGTCTTGTGCACATTCGGTCGACCGTTCCGGTCGACCGGCTCCTGGTCCGGTCGACCGGTCAGTCGACCGCCAGAGCCTGGCAGGCAATATTACAGGATTTAAAAACTGGTCTTTTTAATTCCAATTAAATCCCATAAAATCTCTAAAAATCCACAAAAATAAGTTCTTGTATTATCTTTGATATACAAACATGTGTGAAAAATTCACACATATTTCAAACTATTTGAACTATTTTTGTGTTATGAAAATTTTGCCGAAAACCAAAATCCGTATTTTCTAAAACTTAGATTTTTGAAATGAAAAATCGTTTTGTCCAAAATTCATCCAACTACAAAAACATGATATTGAAACAACTTTGAGGCATATAGTATATGGATATGTTGGCCCAATGGCCTATCACCCTAGTTTTGATGATGATCAACTCATGAAGTTATGATTACTAATGATCTTGTGTTTAATTAGTGACAGATTCATTATCAAGATCTTAGTAGGTGCATAACTCAACAAAGGATAATATGTCAAGATTTGGAGCTAGCACGGTGTGATCCAAGGAGCTTTGGGATCAAGCTTGGACCAAGTCAAGAAGATGAGAAGACTTCAAGGGAAGACTTCAAGATCAAGACTTGTGTCTAGGTATAAGATTTTGTTTTTGTTTTAGATAAAATGTAAAGGATAGAATAGTGGTGGATTGCTCAAGTATACCATGCACACACACTCTTGATAGAATTGCTTTCATAAAAGATTTTTATGTTTAAAAAAGAATTTTTATTTAGTAAAAGATTTTCTTTGTGACAAAATATATATACCTTGGTTTTTGGTATCTCTATCATGTATATCTTTTCAACCATAACCAAGTTTAGAGCTTAATGTCAAAAACATAGATATTACATTATGATTGTGTAGTGGATCATATCCATACACACTATGCTTTAAAATGAAATCAAATATCTTGTTTTTATATTTTGTGAAGTTATGAAAACCAAGTTTGAAAAATACATGTTTTGATTTTTGATAAATTTGCAAGACGCTGAAATGATATGAATATGTTGATATATGTCTTGAAAATTTTTATCACAAGTTTGGTTTTCAATATAGAATGTTAAACAAGTTTATGGAATTTTTATAAGTGTTAAAAGATTTTAAAATAAATTTTTAAACCAGTTTTCCAGACCTGGAATTGGCTGACAGGCCAGTTCGGTCGACCGGGCGGTCGACCGAACCAAGGGCCGGTCGACCCACGGTCGACCGACGTGCACAGACTTGTGCATGTCTGGCAGCACAGTGGTCCGGTCGACCGGACGGTTGACCGCTGCAGAGAGTTCTGCTCTCTGGATTTCTGGGTCGACCGGCGCGTCGACCGGAGGCTCCAACGGTCGGATTTTTGACCGTTGGCGGTCGATCGGCCGGTCGACCGGCAGCTCTGACAGACCCCAACGGTCATATTTTTCTGACCTCTATAAAGGGGGTTTGGTCATTGTTTTGAGCTAGGATTTTTGGAGATTTCTAAGCCAGTTTTTCCCATCCTTTTAACAGAGTTTTCTCCACATATTTGAGTGCAAATACTTCCAATCAAAAGGGAAGAATTTATCAAGAGTGATTTAAAGTGTGATTCTTTGAGTTTTTCCTCCACCTTTTAATCCTTGCTTTTCTCACACTACACTTGAGCATCCATTGTTATATCTATCCTATAGGAGAGTGTTATTGTGAGAGGATTTTAGGTGATCAAGAGTTGTGATCACCAAAGTTCTACTTTGTTCATTTGAGGAGGCGGGCAAGTGTGCTCGCGGTAGTTTGAGTTCGTGTGTGAACTCGTTGGTTCGAGGTGCGGCCTCGGCAAGCTTGTGGGGCTTGCGTGTGTACGGGACTAGGGAGTCCGAGAGCTTGTAGGTGTTGCGGCACCGAGGAGAGATCCGTTGGGATCTTGCATAGTGGAAATCCTTCGTGTGTCGAAGGCGGGGATGTAGAGCAAGTGTGCTCGAACCTCGAAACATACCCTTGTGTTTGCGATTGCCATCTCTCTCTCATCTCCTTTATATCTTGCATAGCTTATATTGTCTTTACATTTACATGCTTGATATACCTTGTGCTTAATTGTTATATACTTGCGTGGGATTGTTGCTAACACTTGTATTCAACCAAGAGAGCCAACGCGGCACCTCAACCCATTCAAGGGGAATCAAGAGGGGTTTAGTCCAGAGCCTTGCAATGGGAATTCGGCTACACTCTTGTGTTATACATAGTGTTTAGTGTAATAAGAAGATTTAATTAGGTCATATTTGTTTTAGCTTCCGCATCATTTGGCATTAAGTGACCATTAGATTAGCCATCACCTATTCACCCCCCCTCTAGGTGAACTTACAATTGGTATCAGAGCCAAGTGCTCTTGATATTGGGTCTAACAACCTAGAGTTAAAGATTCTCATTTTAGGCTAATCACAATATTTTGTACACACCATGGACTTCATGTCACCACCCACCTTGACATTCTTAACATCCAAATTTGGAAGGTTAAGATGTCATTGTACCTCAAGGCCTTAGGCATTCATGTATATCTTGCCACTACTAATAATGCATATTCTTTAGATAGTAAGAATTTTGAGGCTAACTCAAAAGTCCCTTAATGCTTTAAAGTCTACCCTAGATGATGTTTATTTATCTAGAGTTGCTAATATTGATTCGGCTTTTGTAGTATGGAACACCCTCACCTCCCTTGGCGAAAAGGATCTATACTATGCGGGGAGCGATTCGGACGTTGGAAGCGACATCTCCAATGTATGCTATATGGTCCAAGGGGATAACCCCCTTGAGGTAAACTCCGAATCCGATGATGAGGACATGTCATATGATGAGCTCACTTCATTTTGCCAAACAATTCTTGAGAAATATGACATGATTAAAAAGGAAATAAAAATTTGAAAAAGAACATTGCTTGCATGCATATAAAACAAGACTCATGTAAATCTAACATTGCATGTTTAGAAAAGAGAATAACAATTTGAAAAAGAATTTTGATGCCATGCTTAATGAAAAAGATTCTTTAGAAAATAAAATGGCATGTTTAGAAAAAGAGAATAAAGATTTGAAAATGAGAATGTTTCCTTGATTGCTAAATTGAATGATTTATGTGAAGGGAACACTATTTTAAAAATAAGATTGATTTGGTGGAAAAACAAAAGGAGATGTTTTTTCAAGAAAATATTACTTTAAAAAGAAAATTTGTTGAAAAAGAAAAAGATTTTGTGTCTCAAAAGAAAAAGAAAAATGACCATATATCTCATCATGCTTTACATGCCACCTCTAATGAGATTAAATATTTGAAAAATAAGATAGATAATTTGAGCTCATGTGCATTCAATCATTCTAGGTTGGAGTCAATGTTTTCAAAGAAACAAACTCCACACATTCATGCACATCATAACCATGCATTTGCTTATGTTGCACAACATGATCACACTCCTACACATAAGCATACTAAGGTGTACATATGTACACATTGTGGCCGCAAAGGCCATTTAGCAAAGTTTTGTTATGATAATATTAATTCTTTAAATTTTGCTAATTATAAAAGATTTTGGGTTCCTTACAAGTCTAACCCCAAAGGACCCAAGAAAATATGGGTACCAAAATCCCCACCTTTTACTTTTGATGTAGGTGAGGGCTCTCACAAAACGTGAGAAAATTGGTGCCTTGGTAGTGGATGCAATGGACTTTATGGGCACATCTTAGACGCATCACTATCAAGGAAGCTTGGTGGGACAACCACCATATTTGGAGCTTTGGAGTTGGTAACAATTTCTAAACTCCTACTTTTTATTTACATGCTTATTCATTTGATATCATATAGCATGTTCATATTTTATGTATCTTTGTGCTTCATGTGGTATTTACATGCTTAGATGTAGAATGTGTCAAACTTGCATGTATACATATACAAATAGTGAATTACAATTGATTCATATATAATTGAACTTCATGCTCATTTGTATCCACTTTATGCATGTGTATAGGCTAGTTTTGATGATTCTCTTTTATACATGTCTTGCCCTATTTTTATGCTTTACTTCATGTATATGTATTTTAAATTCAAATCTAATAAATATACATGTATACCCGTGAGTCTCTTGCCTTCATGCAAATACATTTGATAGACTCTTTTATATTTGGGATATGTATGTGTATTGTTAGGATTGGCTTAATCATACATATACCATGAAGATTAGTGTTTTTTTTGATGAAAAAAAATGATTTTTCGTGCTTTTGTTAAAAATGTGTCTTATGATCTTTTTGAGCTTCATTGACTATTTTCATAAAAATGCTATTTACATGATCATTTAACACTCACACTTTTGTTAAAAAAAAAAAAAAAATTATTATTTTGAGCTTTATAGACCATGAGTGCTTAAATTTTTGTGTATCTAGTTATGTTTTTATGAAAAACATATGATTTGATATATTTGAAGAATCTTTAACTAGTTTTTCGAAAACAAATTTATACTAGTTATTTATTCTTCAAATAGTTTTTGGGATTTACACATGATTCTATTTTTCTCAAAATTTATTTGATGCTTCATGATTTGAATATTAGTTTATATGTTAGTTTTTATCAACACTAGGATTTATACTTGTACATCTCGTGGGCCACAAATAAATCTATTTCTATTTGTGCTTGAATGCTTATTTGAACCCATGAAATGTGCTTGTATTGCTTGGTTTTGATGATACATACATTTTTAAACTTGTATTCTCACTTTTTGGATTTGATTTATGATCATGTGTTTTTCATTTCATGTATATGTGTATTTTGCCAAACTTTAAGATATACATGTATAACCTCTTGAGTCATTTGCCTTTAAATGCAAATCTATTTATATGGACTCATTTGTGTTTAAGAGATATGTATGTATACTTATTGTGTTGTCAAAACATACATATATCTTGAAATATAAATTTTTTTATATAAAAAAAAAAAATTTATGTGTGATGATTTTCATGTCTTCATGATTTAAAGGAATATTGAGATTAATTGACATTTTTGCTTTATTCCTTACTTGAAGGATTTCGTACTAGTTTTAAAAACATTTTCATATTAACTAGTGCAATCTCTTCATTTGTTAGAGTATATGATAAGCTTACTCTTCACTTGGTATCATTGGATATTTTCAATTGGTATCAATATGATTTTTATATACTCATATTTTGATTGTATGTATGAATGCTTTCAAATTCAAATTATATCAATTTCTATTGGTATTATCTTTTCATACATATATGTGATCTATTTGCTAAGCTTAATTCAACTTTCAATTTTTAAAGCTTATGCAATATGTTTTCAAGATTGATATCAAATTAAAAAAAAAATAATATGTTGATTTGATATCTCAAAATGTGTTTTTATTAAGAAAGTTAAAATTTTAAAGAAATATTCAAAATTTTTGATTTGTATTTCCTATATGCAAGGAGAGCTTAACATCTCTCTTACATATGGATTCATGTTGAGTATATTATAAATGAGGAGCTTGACAACTCTTCTTTATATGATATACGTGTGTAGGGGGAGCTTCAAATCTCCTCTTATGCATTACATAATATGTGTTATGTGAGTTAGGGCTTGTCATCCCTTCTTCATGTAATGCATATGTGTAGGGAAGCTAACTTAGCGTCTTCCTCTTCATGGATGTATATCGCATATAATTTTTATTGATTGATTTGTATTACCCCTTCTTGATCTCTTTGCTTTTGACAAAAAGGGGAGAAAATTTGTTTTGATTTGCTTTTACTTTGAACCCTTTGTTGATGAGTGACAAAAAGGGAGAAGTATTTGAGTTTATATGCATGTTTTCATTGCTTAGGGGGAGAAGTATTTGTCTTCCTTGTTAATAATGCATATATTTTTGTATTGCAAATAGGAGAAAAAGATTTTGATAAAAAGATTTTGATTTATGCTTGTTGCAATTTTTATCTCCATACTTGCATACATACTCATGTGCCTCATTGAATATCTATTATTTATGTCTATGCATGAGTTAAGGGGGGACTTCTTTGAAGCTTTTACTTAATCCATGCATATATAACTTCATGAGTTTTGTCATCATCAAAAAGGGAGAGATTGTTGGCCCAATGGCCTATCACCCTAGTTTTGATGATGATCAACTCATGAAGTTATGATTACTAATGATCTTGTGTTTAATTAGTGACAGATCATTATCAAGATCTTAGTAGGTGCATAGCTCAACAAAGAATAATATGTCAAGATTTGGAGCTAGCACGGTGTGATCCAAGGAGCTTTTGGATCAAGCTTGGACCAAGTCAAGAAGATGAGAAGACTTCAAGGGAAGACTTCAAGATCAAGACTTGTATCTAGGTATAAGATTTTATTTTTGTTTTAGATAAAATGTAAAGGATAGAATAGTGGTGGATTGCTCAAGTATACCATGCACACACACTCTCTTGATAGAATTGCTGTCATAAAAGATTTTTATGTTTAAAAAAGAATTTTTATTTAGTAAAAGATTTTCTTTGTGACAAAATTTTTATCACAAGTTTGGTTTTCAATATAGAATGTTAAAACAAGTTTATGGAATTTTTTATAGTGTTAAAGATTTTAAATAAAATTTTAAACCAGTTTTCCAGACCTAGAATTGGCTGACAGGCCAGTTCGGTCGACCGGGCGGTCGACCGAACCAAGGGCCGGTCGACCCACGGTCGACCGACGTGCACAGACTTGTGCATGTCTGGCAGCACAGTGGTCCGGTCGACCGACGGTCGACCGCTGCAGAGAGTTCTGCTCTCTGGATTTCTGGGTCGACCGGGCGGTCGACCGGAGGCTCCAACGGTCGGATTTTTTGACCGTTGGCGGTCGACCGGCCGGTCGACCGGCAGCTCTGACAGACCCCAACGGTCATATTTTTCTGACCTCTATAAAAGGGGGTTTGGTCATTGTTTTGAGCTAGGATTTTTGGAGATTTCTAAGCCAGTTTTTCCCATCCTTTTAACAGAGTTTTCTCCACATATTTGAGTGCAAATACTTCCAATCAAAAGGAGAATTTATCAAGAGTGATTTAAAGTGTGATTCTTTGAGTTTTTCCTCCACCTTTCTAATCCTTGCTTTTCTCACACTACACTTGAGCATCCTTGTTATATCTATCCTATAGGAGAGTGTTATTGTGAGAGGATTTTAGGTGATCAAGAGTTGTGATCACCAAAGTTCTACTTTGTTCATTTGAGGAGGCGGGCAAGTGTGCTGCGCGGTGGTTTGAGTTCGTGTGTGAACTCGTTGGTTCGAGGTGCGGCCTCGGCAAGCATGTGGGGCTTGCGTGTGTACGGGACTAGGGAGTCCGAGGGCTTGTAGGTGTTGCGGCACCGAGGAGAGATCCGTTGGGATCTTGCATAGTGGAAATCCTTCGTGTGTCGAAGGCGGGGATGTAGAGCAAGTGTGCTCGAACCTCGAAACTTATCTCTATCTCCTTTATATCTTGCATAGCTTATATTGTCTTTACATTTACATGCTTGATATACCTTGTGCTTAATTGTTATATACTTGCGTGGGATTGTTGCTAACACTTGTATTCAACCAAGAGAGCCAACGCGGCACCTCAACCCATTCAAGGGAATCAAGAGGTTTAGTCCAGAGCCTTGCAAGGGGAATTCGTTTACACTCTTGTGTTATACATAGTGTTTAGTGTAATAAGAAGATTTAATTAGGTCATATTTGTTTTAGCTTCCGCATCATTTGGCATTAAGTGACCATTAGATTAGCCATCACCTATTCACCCCCCCCCTCTAGGTGAACTTACAGGATATAATCCATATACATATTGTTGGCCAAAGGCCCTTCACCCTAGTTTTGATGATGATCAACTCATGTAGTTATAATTACTAATGATCTTGTGTTTAATTAGTGACAGATTCATGATCAAGATCTTAGTAGGTGCATAGCTCAACAAAGGATAAAAGAACAAGATTTGGAGCTTGCATGTGGTGATCCAAGAGTTTTTGGATCAAGCTTGGACCAAGTCAAGAAGATGAGAAGCCTTCAAGGGAAGACTTCAAGATGTTGAAGACTTGGGTCTAGGTATAGAATTTGTATTTTTGTTTTAGTAAAATGTAAAGGATAGATAGTTGGTGGATTGCTCAAGTTATATCACACACACACACTCTCTGATAGAACTCTTGATTTAATTGATTTCATAAAAGATTTCTTTTTAGAAAAGAATTTTTTTTAAAAAAAAGATTTTTTTTATGTGACAAAATATTTATTATCTTGGATTTTGGTATTTCATAGTTCATATCTTTAACCAAAATCATGATTAGAGCTTTATGTCAAAAAACATAGATATTCCATATTGATTGTGTAGTGGATCATATCCATACACACCATGCTTTTAAATGAACTCAAATATCTTGTTTTGTATTGATGAAGATTTAGAAAAACAAGTTTGGAAAACATGTTTTGGAAAAATACATTTTAGTTATTGAGCTAATATTTCCAAGTTACAAAAATAGACCAAAACATATATAACATGTCTTGATTTTGTGCAAGCATGTTTGTTCTTTCAAGTATATTGGTAAAACTATTTTTGTAAATTTCTATGTATTTTTAGGATTTTATAAAAGATTTTTAAATCCTGTTTTTCTGACCTGGAGACTGGCTGACAGGCCAAACCGGTCGACCGGTCCGGTCGACCGATGTGCACAGCCCTGTGCACGTTGTCAGCACAGTGGCCGTCGACCGGGTCGGTCGACCGACCAAGAGAGCTTTGCTCTCTGGAAATATCAGTCGACCGGGCCGGTCGACCGACAGTTCATTCCAGGTTATCGGTCGACCGAGCCGGTCGACCGGTGGCTGCAACGGTCAGAAAAATGACCGTTGGCCGGTCGACCGGCGGTCGACCGACAGCACTGACACAGCCCCAACGCTCTATTTTCTGGGAGCCTATAAAAGGGGGTTTTGTCTATTGTTTTGAGGTTAAGATTTTGGAGATTTCTTGAGCTGTTTTTCTGATACTTTTAGAAGAGTTTTCTCCACAAATAGAGTGCTAATACTTCCAATCAAAAGGGAGTTTTTTATCAAGAGAGTGTTAAAGTGATTTCTTGAGTTTTATCAAAACTTTCTTTCCTTGATTTCTCACACTTCACTTGAGCATCCATAGACATATCTATCCTATAGGAAAGTGTTGTAGTGAGCTTTTGTAATTGTGATCAAGTGTTAGATCACCAAAGAGATTTCCATTGTATTTTGAGGAAGCGGGCAAGTGTGCTCGTTGTGGTTGGAGTTCGGTTGTGAACTCTTGGTGATTCGAGGTACGGCCTCGGCGAGTCGGTGGACTTGCGTGTGTACGGGACTTGGGAGTCCGAGGGTTTGTAGGTGTACGGCACCGAGGAGAGATCCGGTGGGATCTTGCATAGTGGAAATCCTTCGTGTGTCGAAGGCGGGGATGTAGAGCAAGTGTGCTCGACCTCGAAACATACCTTTGTGTTTGCGATTGCTTACTCTTCCCTCTCTCTCTCTTTGTCTCTATTTTATATCTTGCATTCAATTTATTGTGTTCATCTTATATATGCATGATATATTCCCTTGTGCTCATAATTGATATACATACTTGCTTGGGATTGTTGTTAACACTAGTATTCAACCAAGAGAGCCAACGCGGCACCTCAACCCATTCAAGGGGAATCTAGAGGAGCTTGTCCAGAGCCTCGCAAGGGGAATTCGGCAACACTCTTGTGTTATACATAAGTGTTTTATTAAAGAAGTTTTAATTTGGTCAACTTAGTTTTAATTCCGCATTATTTGTTCATAAGTGACCTTTAGATTAGCCATCACCTATTCACCCCCCCCCCCCCTCTAGGTGATCTTACAATTGGTATCAGAGCCAAGTGCTCTTGATATTGGGTCTAACAACCTAGAGTTAAAGATCCTCCTTTAGGCTAATCACAATATTTTGTACACACACCATGGACTTCATGTCACCACCCACCTTTGACATTCTTAACATCCAAATTTGGAAGGTTAAGATGTCTTTGTTCCTCAAGGCCCTAGGCATTCATGTCTATCTTGCTACATTTAATGATTCATATATTAACAATAGCAAGTATATTGAGGGTAATGCAAAAGCCCTAATGCTTTGAAGAGTACCCTAAATGATGATTACTTATTTAGGGTTGCTAATATTGATTCGGCTTTTTGTAGCTTGGAACATCATCACCTCCCTTGGCGAAAAGGATCTATATTATGCCGGGAGCGATTCGGACGTTGGAAGCAACAACCTCCAACACATGCTTTATGGTCCAAGGGATAACCCCCTTGAGGTAAATTCCGAATCCGATGATGAAAACATGTCATATGATGAGCTCACTACCTTTTGTCATCTTATACTTGAAAAATATGACATGATTAAAAAGAATAATAAAAATTTGAAAAAGGAACTTGCTTGCATGCATATAATAAGAATAAGACTCTTTTAGAGATAACATTGCATGCTTAGAAAAAGATAACAAGATTTTGAAAAAGAACATTGATTGCATGCATGTAGAAATGATTCCTTGAAAAATAACTTGCATGTTTAGAAAAGAAAAAGAAGATTTGAAAAATGAGAATGTTTCCTTATTTTCTAAATTGAGTATTTTGTGTGAAGGAAACAATACTTTGAAAGAAAAGATTGACTTGGTGGAAAAACAAAAAGAAGTTTTTTTCAAGAAAACAAGACTTTGAAAAGAAAGATTTGTGAAAAAGAAAAGAAGATGTTTGTAAAAAGAAAAAGAAAATTGATCATATATCTCACCATGCTTTACATGCCTCCACTAGTGAGATTAATAATTTGAAAAATAAGATAGATAATTTGAGCTCTAATTTGAGCACATGTGCATTTAACCATTCTAAGTTGGAATCTTTGTTTCAAAGAAACAAGTTCCTCATGCTCATGCACATCATCATACTCATCATGCTCATGCTTATGGTGCACATCACGATCACAATCACACTCATAAGCATCATGCTAAGGTGTACATTTGTACACATTGCGGTCGCAAAGGCCATCTAGCAAGATATTTTTTGATAAGAAACCATATCTATATTTTGCTAAGTATAATAAATTTTGGGTTCCTTACAATAATGCTAACCCCAAAGGACCCAAGAAAACATGGGTACCAAAACCCCCACCCTTTGACTTTGATGTAGGTGAGGGCTCTCACAAGACGTGAGAGGATTGGTGCCTTGGTAGCCAATGCAATGGACATGATGGACAAACATTGGGATGCATTGCTATCAAGGAATCTTGGTGGGAAAGGCCACCATATTTGGAGCTTTGTAGTTGGTAACAACTTCTAAACTCCTATTTTTTGTACATGCTTTATACTTTTATCATATTCATAGCATGTTCATGTTTTAAGATTTTGTGTGCTTTATGTGGTATTTACATGCTTAGATGTAGAATATATCAAACTTGTATCTATACATGTACACATAGTGAATTACAATTGACTCATATATGATTGAACTTCATGCTCACTTGTATCCACTCTATGCATGTGTATAATCTAGTTTTGATGATTCTCTTTTATACATGTTTTTGCCAATTTTTTGTGTGATTTACTTCATGTATATGCATGCTTAATTCAAATCTAATAAATATACATATATACCCGTGAGTCTCTTGCCTTCATGCAAACATTTAATAGACTCTTTTATTTTTGGGATATGTATGCATATTGTTAGATTTGTATAAACCATACATATACCATGAAAATTGTTGATTTTAGTGAAAAATGATTTTTGTGTGTTGTTAAATAAAAATTTTAGTCATGATTTGATTTGGGCTTCTATGACTATTTTCATATGGATACTATTTACATAACCTTTGAACACTCTATCTTTAAGAAAATATATATGTTGAGCTTTATGGAATATGAGTGCTTGAACTTTTATGTATTTAGTATTATTCATGAAAAACATATGATTTTTTTTATGAAGGATCTTTAACTAGTTTGTCAAAAATTCATTTAAACTAGTTATCTATTCTTCAAGTATTGCACATGATCCTATTTTTGATTTTATGGATAAATTCTTTTATGTTCTCAAGATTTGAACGCATCATGTATTGAATATTAGTTTAAATGTTAATTTCTATCAACACTAGGATTTATACTTGAACATATTATGGGCACAAATAAATCTATTGATATGTGTACTTGAATGCTTTTTGAACCTATTAGATGTACTAGTATAGCCTTATGTTGATGATCATTACATTCTTAAACTTGTATTCCCATTTGGATTTATGTTATGATCATGTGATTTCATTTCATGTATATGGTTATTTTGCCAAAACATTAAGATATACATGGATACCTCTTGAGTCATTTGCCTTTCATGCAAATCTATATATATGGACTCAATTGTGTTAGAGATATGTATGTATGCTTCTTGTATTGACAAAACATACATATATTATGAAACATCTTTTTAATAAAATTTTTTTTTTTTTTTGATGATTTTCAAAGTTTTTAAAAGTTATGATAATTCAAAATTTAAAGGAATATTGAGTTTTATTGTAATTTTCATGATGCCATGCTTCACATAACATTAGTACACTCACATCTCTTGAAAACATTAAATGGACTTTATGGATTAGAGTGTTTTTAGTGCCTTGTGTTTCATTGATCCTTCATGAAAAAAAAAAAAAACTTTTTAACTTATTCCTTGATGGAAGGATCTCGTACTAGTTCTTAAAACAAGTTCATTTAACTAGTTCGAATTCTTCATATGGTAGATTATATGATGTATACACTTATGCTTACTTTTCAATTGTATCATTGGTTATTTGCAATTGGTATCAATATGACTTCATGTTGTGTATATCCATATTTTGATTGTATGTATGAATGCCTTCAAATATATCAATTTCTATTGGTATTATCTTGTCATACATATATGTTATCTATTTGTGCTTATTTTACAAGTGGTATTTCCTTTAAAGCACATAGATTGTTGATGCTAAGCTTAATTAGATTTCAAATTGGTATTTCATAATAAGCTTATGCATTGTGTTTTGAAATTGGTATCAAAAATTCAAAATTTGATTATTTTACAATTGGAACCATGCAAAATTGTGTTATTTGATATCTTATAATATGATCTCTTTCTAAGATATCTCAAATTTGTTGTTATTAAGAAAAATTCAAAATTTATTTTATAAAGAAAATTCAAAATTTTTTTATTTGTATTTCCTATATGCAAGGAGAGCTTAACATCTCTTCTACATATAGATTCATGTTGAGTATATTATAAATTGAGGAGCTTGACAACTCTTCTTTATATGATATACGTGTGTAGGGGAGCTTCACATCTCCTCTTATGCATTACATAATATGTGTTATGTGAGTTAGGGCTTGTCATCCCTTCTTCATGTAATGCATATGTGTAGGGAAACTAACTTAACGTCTTCCTCTTCATGAATGTATATCGCATATAAATCTTATTGATTGATTTGATTTTACCCTCCTTGATTTCCTTATTTTTGACAAAAAGGGGGAGAAAATTTGTTTGATGTATTTTTACTTTGAACCCTTTGTTGATGATTGACAAAAAGGGGGAGAAGTATTTGAGATTGTATTGTATATGCATGTTTTCATTGCTTAAGGGGGAGAAGTATTTGTCTTTCTTACTTATTATGCATATATGTTGTATTTTGCAATTAGGAGAAAAAGATTTGACTTAAGATTTGATTTTTGTTATGATTGCATCTCCTTACATTGCATACATGTCATGTGCTTTTATTGCCATATCTATTATTTATTTGGTATGCATGAGTTAAGGGGAGCTTCTTTGAAGCTTTACTTTAATCCATGCATATATAACTCCATGAGTTTTGTCATCATCAAAAAGGGGGAGATTGTTGGCCCAAAGGCCCTTCACCCTAGTTTTGATGATGATCAACTCATGTAGTTATAATTACTAATGATCTTGTGTTTAATTAGTGACAGATTCATGATCAAGATCTTAGTAGGTGCATAGCTCAACAAAGGATAAAAGAACAAGATTTGGAGCTTGCATGTGGTGATCCAAGGAGTTTTTGGATCAAGCTTGGACCAAGTCAAGAAGATGAGAAGCCTTCAAGGGAAGACTTCAAGATGTTGAAGACTTGGGTCTAGGTATAGAATTTGTATTTTTGTTTTAGTAAAAATGTAAAGGATAGATAGTTGGTGGATTGCTCAAGTTATATCACACACACACACTCTTGATAGAACTCTTGATTTAATTGATTTCATAAAAGATTTCTTTTTAGAAAAGAATTTTTTTTAAAAAAAAGATTTTTTTTTATGTGACAAAATATTTATCTTGGATTTTGGTATTTCATAGTTCATATCTTTAAACCAAATCATGATTAGAGCTTTATGTCAAAAACATAGATATTCCATATTGATTGTGTAGTGGATCATATCCATACACACCATGCTTTTAAATGAACTCAAATATCTTGTTTTTGTATTTGATGAAGATTTAGAAAAACAAGTTTGGAAAAACCTGTTTTGGAAAAATACATTTTAGTTATTGAGCTAATATTTCCAAGTTACAAAAATAGACCAAAACATATATAACATGTCTTGATTTTGTGCAAGCATGTTTGTTCTTTCAAGTATATTGGTAAAACTATTTTTGTAGAATTTCTATGTATTTTTAGGATTTTATAAAAGATTTTTAAATCCTGTTTTCTGACCTGGAGACTGGCTGACAGGCCAAACCGGTCGACCGGTCCGGTCGACCGATGTGCACAGCCCTGTACACGTTGTCAGCACAGTGGCCGGTCGACCGGGTCGGTCGACCGACCAAGAGAGCTTTGCTCTCTGGAAATATCAGTCGACCGGGCCGGTCGACCGACAGTTCATTCCAGGTTATCGGTCGACCGAGCCGGTCGACCGGTGGCTGCAACGGTCAGAAAAATGACCGTTGGCCGGTCGACCGGCGGTCGACCGACAGCACTGACACAGCCCCAACGGCTCTATTTTCTGGGAGCCTATAAAAGGGGGTTTTGTCTATTGTTTTGAGGTTAAGATTTTGGAGATTTCTTGAGCTGTTTTTCTGATACTTTTAGAAGAGTTTTCTCCACAAAATAGAGTGCTAATACTTCCAATCAAAAGGGAGTTTTTATCAAGAGAGTGTTAAAGTGATTTCTTGAGTTTTCCATCAAAACTTTCTTTCCTTGATTTCTCACACTTCACTTGAGCATCCATAGACATATCTATCCTATAGGAAAGTGTTGTAGTGAGCTTTTGTAATTGGTGATCAAGTGTTAGATCACCAAAGAGATTTCCATTGTATTTTGAGGAAGCGGGCAAGTGTGCTCGTTGTGGTTGGAGTTCGGTTGTGAACTCTTGGTGATTCGAGGTACGGCCTCGGCGAGTCGGTGGACTTGCGTGTGTACGGGACTTGGGAGTCCGAGGGTTTGTAGGTGTACGGCACCGAGGAGAGATCCGGTGGGATCTTGCATAGTGGAAATCCTTCGTGTGTCGAAGGCGGGGATGTAGAGCAAGTGTGCTCGAACCTCGAAACATACCTTTGTGTTTGCGATTGCTTACTCTTCCCTCTCTCTCTCTTTGTCTCTATTTTATATCTTGCATTCAATTTATTGTGTTCATCTTATATATGCATGATATATTCCCTTGTGCTCATAATTGATATACATACTTGCTTGGGATTGTTGTTAACACTAGTATTCAACCAAGAGAGCCAACGCGGCACCTCAACCCATTCAAGGGGAATCTAGAGGAGCTTGTCCAGAGCCTCGCAAGGGGAATTCGGCAACACTCTTGTGTTATACATAAGTGTTTAATTAAAAGAAGTTTTAATTTGGTCAACTTAGTTTTAATTCCGCATTATTTGTTCATAAGTGACCTTTAGATTAGCCATCACCTATTTCACCCCCCCCTCTAGGTGATCTTACACATATAAAGATATATATCAATGTTTTTGACATTAAATTCGAAAATAAGTTTTGTCTAAATGCAAAACCCAAATACATGAATAGGTTATCAAAATAAGCTTTTCTAAGAATATGAAGCATACATGTATATAGATCAAATCTAATATACATTAAACCATGTAAACTTGTTTTGATTCTATCTATTCATGAAAACCAAGATTGGTTAAACCGAAAACCGAAAACAAAAACATGAAACTTAAACAAGTGTGTGTGTTGTGAACTTGAGCATATCACACTATCTAATCTTTAACAATGGATCTAAACTATAAACTAAATAATGTATCGAAGTCTTCTTGTAGATCGCCGTCTCCAAGTCCACTCGATCCAAACGTGATCCACCGAGCTTGACTCCAACGAGTGCTAGATATGAACTTTGACGCTCGGGCTCTTGAATCACCATGTGAAAGCTCCAAAACACCTTTGTTGAAGCTAATCACCTACTAATATTGTAATACCCCTCTCCCGGAATACGTGCCTAGTTACGTATTCAGTCCTTTGACCGTATTTCCGATGTACCTTCCGTATTTGACCGATTTTAATTTCAAATATCATTTTTCAATATTTTAGATTTTTTGTGATTTTCTGGAATTTTCTGGAATTAAAATGAATTTCTCCGAAACCGGTGTCGGCCAGTATCGCGGACCGATTTCCGAATTTTATCTTCCAAACTGTTAGGAATTTTTAGAAAGTCCTTTAGACTTTATTGCTTAGAATCATACTTCCTGCTTATACTCTTTTTCTGAGAATTTTTATAATTTATGAAAATTCTTTCGGAGTCGGTAAATAACTGATTCCGGGATTTTTAATTAAAAATCTATACAGTATTTCTTCCAACGAATTTCACCATTGGTCTTCAAATATCATTCTTGATTTTTGGTAAAATTTTCAGACCATTCCAAAATACTTGAATTTCGGGCATTTTTCCAAAATTTGCAAAATTCCTTTTCCACTTCATTTCCACCTCATTTCCCACTCACCACTTCACCTAACCCCACTCACTCTCTCCCTCTCCCACAGCCGGCCAAGTGGCCAAGGAGAGGACACTCACCTCACCCCCCTTTTTACACAAAAGTCCCTCTCATCCATCAAAATCCCAACCCCTTTACAAAAATCCCAAACTTTAAATTCCTATTCATTTGCAAATTACTCTTTTTCTCTCTTTCACTTCAACAAGAGAAGAGAAGCTCCAAGATCTCCTCCTTCCAAAACTAAACCCTAACTCCAAGCACCCAATCCCTTCACTTCCACCTCAAGATCACAAGAGATTCACCCAAGGCTTCATCAAGGCAACTCCAAGGGAGAATCCTTCAACCTAGCTTCAACTACAAGTTGTGGATTGGAGCCAACACCTCCATCCTTGGATCAAGCTTCAGATTTGACCCCTCCAGGTGAGTTCTTACTCACCAAGACCTAGTTCACACATCACATACTTGAAGTAGAAATCTTTGTTCACTTGCACACTAAAAATCCTATTTTTAGGTCATCTAAGCTCAAATCCACCATTCCAAGGGAGTAATTCACTCACCAAGACTTGTATTAGCCTTAGAGCACTGTGTTTACACTTCTTGTACACATAGGTCACCTAAAACCAGGAATTTAGCCATCAAACACGTTTCCAGAATTTCTGTCCTGTACACTGATTTTCCCCACTATTAGTCGACTTACCCTAAGACCTAGTCGACTAGAACACTTAGCTGAAATTTAGTTTTTCTGGAAGACACAGCATTAGTCGACTTGCCCAAAAATATCAGTCGACTAATAAACTCTCTGGAAACCCATATTAGTCGACTCCTGAATCCACCTAGTCGACTAATCCACCTGGACCAGAAAACCCAACTTTCTGTATCACAGATCTAGACGACCGAAATATCTGTTAGTCGACTAGTACCTTCCTATTAGTCGACTAACCCTCTTACCCTAGTCGACTAGCATGCACTGAAACAGAATTCCAACACTCTGTATCCCAGTTTTAGTCGATCAATCCAAACTCCTAGTCGACTAGAAACCCTATTAGTCGACTAACCATTACCCCTAGTCGACTAATCCTGGCTGTGTGTCATAGTTAATTTCTGTTCTAAATTTGGTTTTTATACCTGATACATGTGTATTATATCTTGCTTGTTCATGCTTCAATACTGGCTCTACATGACCTATTACTGGATGGATGTATCTCTTGTTACCTCATGACTTATTATTGCATATACTCGTTCCATGACATGTTAAACAATAATATCACCACTTATCATGCTATCCCTTAAAACTAAGCATGATACACTTGACTTTTACATAAAAGCACCAACTTACACATGGGTCGGGGGAAATATGCGGAATATCGATATGTGTTCGTGTTTACAGTGGTATTAGGTTGTGCACTATATTTTCCGGTCTTACCTGCGGTACTCCAGGGGACCGAGGGGAGTGCTTCCTCCCTTTCCTGTTTACTGTCATGACAAGGGCATATATAAGACCCTCCTGTTTAGCCTAGCGGCAGGTTCCGTCTTCAAGCAACGGAACAATACTGGGCCGTGGTCCCGGGCATGCACGGGACACACTGTAAACATAGTTCGTCGATACAACCGCTGTTTCCAATAACAACCTTGTTTCACTAGGATATGGATCTATGTGCTCTGGGACGCTGGGTCACATAGCTAGATATCACAGTAAGACAAGTAATAATAATAAGACGTTAATTGTAGATTTGTTGCATATGATCTTACCTTATTGAGTTTACATCGCTTGTTATTCGTTGCTATTTATTGTAACTTCATTTCCTTTATTCATGATCCTTATGTCACTTGACTATCCTTTATTTGTTATTATATGTCTTGACCCTTTGGATTTGCATATTCAGATTCCGAGGCCTGGTCGAAGTGGAGCCATCCACCGAAGATCAGGCTTTCTTAGTGAGCAGGCAGATTAGCTCCGGTCCTCGTGCCAGACTCTTCCTTTTGGTTCACGGGATCTCCATCCATTTCGTGAGCATTTTGTATTTTTGGTTGTATATCGTTCATTTTGGACTTGGGTTGTGATAAAGGACACTTGTAAAGTGATTTTGCTTATCATAACTTGTATAACTTTGTATTTATATTTTGTAAGTTGGCATATGATTATACCACGCTGTGTGTGTTGTACTCTGATACTTGTTGTACTTATGCTTAGCGTATATACGTGGGGGCACCATCTGACCTACGTATATGCGTTGCAGTAACGTTCCCGTATCATTGGGATCGGGGCGTTACAGGTTGGTATCAGAGCCTAGGCTCTCAAACCTAAAAGTACAATCAAGTGGCAAATTCTAGTGATTTGCTTATGCCAACTACAATGTACAAAGTTATCTAGTCCTTCTTGATTCCGTCCTTGATTCACTCCTCGTATCCTAAACTCCTTCCCTTTGTCTCCAATTCCAGATCTTATCCCTTTCGGTATGGAGAGACGTTCGGGTCGCAACAATGTCGGGCAAGTACCGAATGGACCCGTAGGAGGAGAGGGTGCTGATGTCCTGAGGATCATTCAGACTATGCTGGGAAACCAGCAACAGCAGATGGAGAATCAGCAGCAGCAGACTGAGCTCCTCAGGCAGGAGTTGGCAGCCCCGAAGGAGCAGAAGCCGGGGAGCATCTCAGACTTCCGACGGCTACAGCGGCCGTATTCACGGGAGTCGAGAGGCCATTGGAGGCTGAACAGTGGTTAACAGACACCACCGATCTGCTGAACGCCGCCAGGGTGCCTAAGGAGAACCAAGTGGAGGTTGCAAAGATCCAGCTGAAGGACATAGCCAGGACTTGGTGGCTTGCAGAGGAGGCTCGCTTGAAGGAACCTATCTCTTGGGATACGTTCTCCAAGAGCTTTTATAGCAGGTTCTTTCCCGCCACTGCTCAGAAGGACATGGAGGAGCAGTTCATCAGGCTTCAACAGGGGAACAGATCCGTAGATGAGTATGCTGCAGAATTTCTCAGGCTGAGTCGCTTTGCCCCTTACATGGTGTCAGATGAAGAGAAGAGGGCAAGCAGGTTTCAGCAGGGTTTACAGATGGAGATCCAGATGTTTCTGATGCCCCAGCAGCTGAAGACCTATGCTGAGGTTCTCACCATCGCTCGAGAGGTGGAGCGTGGGTTTCAGAAGAAGCAAGAGAACCAGGCCATGAAGAGGCCGTTTGTACCGGTGGGTAGAGGAGGACCGTCCAGAGCAGCGAAGGTTCAGGCCAGGCAACCATTCAGAGCAGTTCCTTACCAGGTGGCTCGACCAGGTCTTATCTGCAATTTCTGCCAGAAACCAGGACACTCTCAGCAGGATTGCCGGAGGGCAAACGGATGGTGTTTGGTGTGTGGAGCACGAGACCATGCCGTGGAGACCTGTCCTCGCAGGAGAATGGGGTTTGCTAATCAAACCTTGCCGGCACCTCAAGGGCAGAATGGACAGAGGGCACTACCAGGGCCAGTTGGGCAGAGGCACCAGGGACCAGTGATGAGGAGAGCTCTTCCCCTTCCTCCACCGCATGTTGCTCGCCCAGTGCAGAGAGGAGCCCGGACAGCAGCAGGCGTGGCAGAGGTCAGGCCTACAACCTGACAGCAGAGGAGGCTGAGGCTTCAGAGGAGGTGATTACAGGTAACATCAGAGTTCATTCTATACCTGTTCTCGCTCTCTTCGATTCGGGTGCATCCCACTGTTATATCTCCGACCATTTTGTGGCTGTTCATTCCATACCTGTTAAGGCTTTAGACCACAAGTGGGAGATAAGTACAGGGAATGGGGTAGTTGTATCTTCTAGAGTTTGTGCTGACTGTCCAGTGGAGCTTTGTGGGAAGACCTTGGCCATAGATATGCTCGTACTAGACACCAAGGGGTACGACGTAATCTTAGGCATGACTGGCTCAGTCAGTACTATGCAGTGATTGACTGTAGAGGGAGGAAGATCAATTTCAGAATCCCGCATCAGCCGGAGTTCCAGTTTAGTGGAGAGGTGAAGCCTGCTAAGAAGGAGATTCAGATGACCACTTCGGAGGTTCTGAAGGGAGTGCCAGTGTGGGATGAATTTCCAGGAGTCTTTGCTGAGATTTCAGGACTTCCACCGGAGAGGATAGTGGAGTTCTCCATTGATACAGTTCCAGGGACAGCTCCTATATCCAAGGCTCCGTACAGGATGGCACCGACGGAGTTGGAGATCCTGAAGAAGCAGCTGCAGGAGTATTCGGACAAGGGATTGATTCGGCCAAGCACTTCACCATGGGGAGCTCCAGTGCTCTTGGCGAATAAGAAGGATGGTGGTAAGAGGCTTTGTATTGATTATAGGGAGTTGAACAAGGTCACCATCAAGAACAAGTATCCCTTGCCCCGGATTGATGATTTGTTTGATCAGCTCCATGGAGCCCGTGTATTTTCTAAGTTAGATTTGCAGTCGGGTTACCATCAGCTGAGGGTGAAGAAGGAGGATGTTCCGAAGACGGCATTCAGGACCCGTTATGGCCACTATGAGTTTCTAGTTATGCCTTTCGGAGTCACCAATGCCCTGCGGTTTTCATGGATTTGATGAATCGAGTGTTCTCCCCTTACCTAGATCAGTTTGTAGTTGTATTCATAGATGACATCCTGATCTATTCAAGGAATGAGAAGGAGCATGCAGAGCACTTGAGGATTGTGTTGCAGACCCTCCAGCAGGAGCAGCTTCATGCCAAGAGGAGCAAGTGTGAATTCTGGTTGGACAGCATAGCTTTCCTTGGACACATAGTTTCAGCAGAAGGAATTTCAGTTGATCCTAGTAAAGTCCAGGCAGTGAAGGATTGGCCAGTTCCGGAGACGGTGACTGAGATAAAGAGCTTTCTTGGACTAGCCGGATATTACAGGCGCTTTGTCCAGGATTTCTCTAGACTTGCAGCTCCGTTGACCAGGCTCACCAGAAAAGGGGAGAGATTCATATGGACGGAAGAATGTGATGCAGCATTTGAGCAGTTGAAGCAGAGGCTTATCACAGCTCCAATCTTGAGGACTCCTTCAGAAAGAGGAGGGATGGTCATTTTCTGTGATGCATCAGGTAAAGGCCTGGGGTGTGTGCTTATGCAACATGATCATGTTATAGCATATGCATCTAGGCAGTTGAAGCCTCATGAGAGGAATTACCCAACTCATGACTTGGAGTTGCAGCTGTGATATTTGCTTTGAAGATCTGGAGACACTACCTTCTGGGAGACAAAGTGTTGATATACACAGACCACAAGAGCCTCAAGTATATTTTCTCACAGAAGGAGTTGAATATGAGGCAGAGGAGGTGGTTGGAGCTTATGGCAGACTATGATATTGACTTGCAGTATCATCCAGGCAAAGTCAATACCGTTCCTGATGCACTGAGCAGGATGCCGGAGAACAGAGTGCTAGTCCACCTCACGCAGCAGAGGGAGTTGATTCAGGAATTCATCAGATTGGATTGATGTTAGTGCAAGGGGGTGATAAGGCCGGGCAGTTCATGGCTTTACAGATCCAGTCATCATTGATAGAGGAGATCAAGGAAGCTCAGATGGAGGACCCCAGATTGCAGACATTCAGAGCTCAGGCGGAGGCTGGATTGAGGACTGATATCAGTATTCGTCCAGATGGTGCATTGTATTTTGGAGATAGACTTTGTGTTCCCCGAGGAGAAGTCAGACAGAAGATTTTGGAGGAAGCACACAGTTCAGCTTATTCTATACATCCAGGAGGAAACAAGATGTACCAGGACCTGAAGAAGCACTTTTGGTGGAATGCCATGAAGAGGGAGATAGCCCAGTTTGTTGCCAAGTGCTTGGTTTGCCAGCAGATAAAGATCGAGCATCAGAGACCAGCTGGACTTCTTCAACCTTTGCAGATACCCGAATGGAAGTGGGAGCATATCACCATGGACTTCGTGACGGCATTACCTCGGAGTCCCAGGGGTAATAATGCGGTGTGGGTGATAGTTGATCGCCTCACCAAGTCAGCTCACTTCATACCATTCAGGGTAGGCCAGTCGACAGAGGTTCTGGCAGATAAGTATATGAAGGAGGTGGTTCGTCTGCATGGAGTTCCAGTTAGTATTGTGTCAGATAGAGACACCAGATTCAGATCTCATTTCTGGGAGAGTCTCCAAGAAAGTCTGGGAACTCGTCTGAAATTCAGTACTTCTTATCATCCTCAGACGGACGGACAATCTGAGAGGACTATCCAGATCCTTGAAGATATGTTGAGGGCTTGCATGATTGACTTTGGGGGATCTTGGGAAGACCATCTTCACTTGGCTGAGTTTTCATATAACAACAGCTACCAGGCAAGTATTAAGATGGCACCCTTTGAGGCATTGTATGGTAGGAAGTGCCGATCACCGATTTGTTGGGATGAAGTCGGTGAGAGGAGTCTTTTGGGACCAGAGATTCTGATGCAGACTACGGAGAAAGTCAGGGTTATCAGAAATCATCTCAGGGCTGCTCAGAGTAGGCAGAAGAGTTGGGCAGACACTCGGAGAAGGCCATTGGAGTTCCAGGTTGGAGATCATGTGTTCTTGAGGATATCACCTACCAAGGGAGTGATCCGGTTCGGTGCTCGTGGGAAGCTAAGTCCAAGGTATATTGGCCCATTCGAGATCCTGGATCGTGTGGGAGATGTGTCCTATAGATTGGCATTACCGCCATCTTTGGACGGGGTGCATAATGTCTTCCACGTGTCTCAGTTGAGGAAGTATGTCAGGGATGACAGCCATATTCTGGATCATTCCGAGCTGGAGCTACAACCTGATTTATCATACCAAGAGCAGCCGTTGGCCATTCTGGATAGGAGTGTCAAGACACTGAAGAACAGAGCTATTCCATTGGTATTGGTGTCATGGAACAGGCATGCGCCAGGAGAGGCCACTTGGGAGCGTGAGGACGTTATCCGGGAGCGTTATCCTCAACTTTTCACATCTTGATTGGGTAAGACCCTTTTCTTCTACTCTCTTTACCGTTATCTTCCTTGTATCCATATCTATCCGTTGCTTTTCTGTTATCTTTCACCTTATGAAATTTCGAGGACGAAATTTTTGTAAGGTGGGTAGATTGTAATACCCCTCTCCGGAATACGTGCCTAGTTACGTATTCAGTCCTTTGACCGTATTTTCCGATGTACCTTCCGTATTTGACCGATTTTAATTTCAAATATCATTTTTCAATATTTTAGATTTTTTGTGATTTTCTGAAATTTTCTGGAATTAAAATGAATTTCTCCGAAACCGGTGTCGGCCAGTATCGCGGACCGATTTCCGAATTTTATCTTCCAAACTGTTAGGAATTTTTAGAAAGTCCTTTAGACTTTATTGCTTAGAATCATACTTCCTGCTTATACTCTTTTTCTGAGAATTTTATAAATTTATGAAAATTCTTTCGGAGTCGGTAAATAACTGATTCCGGGATTTTTAATTAAAAATCTATACAGTATTTCTTCCAACGAATTTCACCATTGGTCTTCAAATATCATTCTTGATTTTTGGTAAAATTTTCAGACCATTCCAAAATACTTGAATTTCGGGCATTTTTCCAAAATTTGCAAATTCCTTTTCCACTTCATTTCCACCTCATTTCCCACTCACCACTTCACCTAACCCCACTCACTCTCTCCCTCTCCCACAGCCGGCCAAGTGGCCAAGGAGAGGACACTCACCTCACCCCCCTTTTTACACAAAAGTCCCTCTCATCCATCAAAATCCCACCCCTTTACAAAAATCCCAAACTTTAAATTCTTATTCATTTGCAAATTACTCTTTTTCTCTCTTTCACTTCAACAAGAGAAGAGAAGCTCCAAGATCTCCTCCTTCCACAACTAAACCCTAACTCCAAGCACCAATCCCTTCACTTCCACCTCAAGATCACAGAGATTCACCCAAGGCTTCATCAAGGCAACTCCAAGGGAGAATCCTTCAACCTAGCTTCAACTACAAGTTGTGGATTGGAGCCAACACCTCCATCCTTGGATCAAGCTTCAGATTTGACCCCTCCAGGTGAGTTCTTACTCACCAAGACCTAGTTCACACATCACATACTTGAAGTAGAAATCTTTGTTCACTTGCACACTAAAATCCTATTTTTAGGTCATCTAAGCTCAAATCCAACCATCCAAGGGAGTAATTCACTCACCAAGACTTGTATTAGCCTTAGAGCACTGTGTTTACACTTCTTGTACACATAGGTCACCTAAAACCAGGAATTTAGCCATCAAACACGTTTCCAGAATTTCTGTCCTGTACACTGATTTTCCCCACTATTAGTCGACTTACCCTAAGACCTAGTCGACTAGAACACTTAGCTGAAATTTAGTTTTTCTGGAAGACACAGCATTAGTCGACTGCCCAAAAATATCAGTCGACTAATAAACTCTCTGGAAACCCATATTAGTCGACTCCTGAATCCACCTAGTCGACTAATCCATCCTGGACCAGAAAACCCAACTTTCTGTATCACAGATCTAGACGACCGAAATATCTGTTAGTCGACTAGTACTTCCTATTAGTCGACTAACCCTCTTACCCTAGTCGACTAGCATGCACTGAAACAGAATTCCAACACTCTGTATCCCAGTTTTAGTCGATCAATCCAAACTCCTAGTCGACTAGAAACCCTATTAGTCGACTAACCATTACCCCTAGTCGACTAATCCTGGCTGTGTGTCATAGTTAATTTCTGTTCTAAATTTGGTTTTTATACCTGATACATGTGTATTATATCTTGCTTGTTCATGCTTCAATACTGGCTCTACATGACCTATTACTGGATGGATGTATCTCTTGTTACCTCATGACTTATTATTGCATATACTCGTTCCATGACATGTTAAACAATAATATCACCACTTATCATGCTATCCCTTAAAACTAAGCATGATACACTTGACTTTTACATAAAAAGCACCAACTTACACATGGGTCGGGGGAAATATGCGGAATATCGATATGTGTTCGTGTTTACAGTGGTATTAGGTTGTGCACTATATTTTCCGGTCTTACCTGCGGTACTCCAGGGGACCGAGGGGAGTGCTTCCTCCCTTTCCTGTTTACTGTCATGACAAGGGCATATATAAGACCCTCCTGTTTAGCCTAGCGGCAGGTTCCGTCTTCAAGCAACGGAACAATACTGGGCCGTGGTCCCGGGCATGCACGGGACACACTGTAAACATAGTTCGTCGATACAACCGCTGTTTCCAATAACAACCTTGTTTCACTAGGATATGGATCTATGTGCTCTGGGACGCTGGGTCACATAGCTAGATATCACAGTAAGACAAGTAATAATAATAAGACGTTAATTGTAGATTTGTTGCATATGATCTTACCTTATTGAGTTTACATCGCTTGTTATTCGTTGCTATTTATTGTAACTTCATTTCCTTTATTCATGATCCTTATGTCACTTGACTATCCTTTATTTGTTATTATATGTCTTGACCCTTTGGATTTGCATATTCAGATTCCGAGGCCTGGGTCGAAGTGGAGCCATCCACCGAAGATCAGGCTTTCTTTAGTGAGCAGGCAGATTAGCTCCGGTCCTCGTGCCAGACTCTTCCTTTTGGTTCACGGGATCTCCATCCATTTCGTGAGCATTTTGTATTTTTGGTTGTATATCGTTCATTTTGGACTTGGGTTGTGATAAAGGACACTTGTAAAGTGATTTTGCTTATCATAACTTGTATAACTTTGTATTTATATTTGTAAGTTGGCATATGATTATACCACGCTGTGTGTGTTGTACTCTGATACTTGTTGTACTTATGCTTAGCGTATATACGTGGGGGCACCATCTGACCTACGTATATGCGTTGCAGTAACGTTCCCGTATCATTGGGATCGGGGCGTTACAAATATCTTGGTTAAGTATCTGAAACTAAACATCACAAGATTATAGTAAACTATAACTACATGAGTTAATCATCATCAAAACTAGAGTGGAAGGCCTCTGGGCCAACATCTCTTAGAAGACTTGAAGCTTTCAAAAGCCATGAATTTGAGCTAAGAAAGCCCAATCAAAAAATCCTCTCTTCCCCTAACTTTCACAACTATTTATAGGGTTTTCAAAGAGATAACTCCGCATTAAATCTCTTTATGATAGGATTTATGCCCCATTACATGGATAAAAGTGTGCATTAATTTAACTTAGTAATTGCTGTCTGTTACATAAAAAACGCGGGTCTCGCGTTGGACGCAGACGCACTGATAAAGAAACGCGGAGTTCACAGCCTGGCGTGTTGAGTTAAAACGCGGAACTCACAGGCTCACGTTTGAGGAGCAGTGCACTTTCACGTTTAGTACAGAATGTGACCCTCACGTCTATTGTTAATAAAGTGTGAACCTCGCGTTGATATGAGGTCCGCGTCTGCGATTTTGTCTTCAGTAATTTTTAAAAACCCCCACCCCTCTCTGTGTGTGTCTCAAACCCAATCTCCCCGTAACAAAACCCACACATTCAACTTCACCAGCAACGGGGGGCAGCCGCAAACGGCCGCAGCTCTGGCCCGCAGACGGCAGCAGCATGGCAGCCTGCGGCACAGCACTGCAACCGGGGCCCGCATCTAATTTTTGGACTGATAATTTTGGTTTTTTATCACTAGAACATCATGCCATAGACATGACCAAAGAATTTTGTACCGCAACAACGTTTGGATCTAGTTGATTAATTTTTCATTTACCAAATACGAACATCAACCATTAATTTTTGTTTCTCAATCAAAGACCAGCTGGGAGAACGTAATCTTATTAACTTTTGTTTGATTAATATTTGATTTGATCAATAAAAACATCGTGCCATTAATTTTTGTTTTCCAATCACAGACCTGGGAGTAATCCTATTATTTTTTTTGTTACTTTTAATTTGATCAAATAAGAACATCATACCGTTAATTTTTGTTTCCCAATCGCAGACCTGGGAGCAATCCCATTAGTTTTGTTTGGTTAATTTTTTTTATTTAATTAAGAGCAGTCTTATCATTCATTTAGCTGGCTTGTTGGCTAAGGGTGGAAGTGAGAAAGTGAAGAAGTGAAAAATGTAATAGTTCCCTTTGGAATTTGGGAATTTGTTAGTAAGTTATTCGTATTTGGATGTTTTGGGAAGTGTGGTTTGAAAAATATTGTGTTTTTTCTGGTATTTGAATGGTGATGTGAAGTGAAAGTGGAAAAGTTGACCCGCAAAATTATTAAAATAAAATTAATTAAGAAAATAAAAAATTGACTGAAATTAGAATGCAAGTGAGATTTACATGACCAAAAATTAACTGTTTTTTGCTATACTTATTACAAATGATATTTACATGACCACAAAATTGGTAACACTATGAAAGTGAGAAAATGGTTTTGTGTAAAAGAGAGAAAGAGAAAAGAAAAGGAGTTTTTTCATTTTTCTTTTCTGATATTTGAATGGACAGCGGAAGTGAGAAATTGGGGAAGTGAGAAATGACACCTCCTACTTCCTCACTTCCACCCACTTCCTTGAATCCAAACACCCCCCAGTGTCCATCATGTCTGCTGAATTGCACCAAATTAGCAGCACAAAGCAATCGACAAACAAGTTTTATGTCAAAATGACAATCATAAACAGTGTGACAAGTTTGATAGTCATGTTTAGTTTGAAACTGAATTACGATGGTTTTATAGGGCACAAAAGTATGACAACATGGTTTTATGCACAAAAGTATGACAACCACAAACATAATCATAGTATAAATAAATAAGGGTATATAAAGCATTATAAATTAATACTGTGTCATAGTTTCCATTGAATGTGTTATATTGAATAAATATATGACATGAGGTTGTTATGATATTTAATCATGAAACTTTAATTATTAAAAAAAATTAATAATTAAATATGACTATTATTTATTTTAATAATATTAAAATAAAACATTGGTAGTTAATTAAAATAGAATAATAAGTTAAGAAAATATTAAAATAGTTAATGACAAGCAATGACATGATTTCTTCCTATTCAAATCTCAAATTTGTCTTAGAATACCACAATCTCAAACAGTTTGTCCTGGGGTCTGTTTGGTTGTCGTAATTGGTGATGATTCGTAAGTCTAATTGGTAAAGTCTTTTACAGTTGTAAATGAACTACATGCATGTAAGTTTTACGATATTTGATTGGTAATATAAAGTTGTAAGTGAGAAAGTGTATTGTGTTTTACAGTGTATGGTTGTCGTAATGTGTAAGTCGTAAGTGAAAAAGTTGACCAAAAATTAACTATTTGATGATTTTAAAAGTTTTAATATTATCAATAAATATTAAAAATATTAAATTATTAAAAAATTTAATATTAACATAAAAAATAATACAAATTTTCATGACCCTAAAATTAACTGTAACTGAGCTGTAAGTGAGTGCTAATTGGGTTGCAAGTGAGCAATATTTGAGTTGCATAAGTCTTTTACGAATTACGGTCCAAACAAACGCCGTAATTATAATTGAGTTGTAAGTCATTTACGAATTACAGACTTTTACGACTTTTACGGCGAAACAAACGGATCCTAGATCAGCCCCCGTCCCAGAAATGGTTCATAATTTTTTTTTAAAAAATTCTCTCTTGCCTTTTCCATAAAAGTGCCTTACATTTGTAGCATTACAAAATCCTTCCCTTTTGCATAAAAGTTCTTTACATTTGTATTATTAAAAATTATGCCTTACTTGATCTCGAAATATTCTTGAAGTATAAAAATATAAACCTTTACTCTTTTTCTTTTCTATTTCTGTTTTTAGGGCAGAAAGAAGATTCCTCTCCTCCCAACTCCAAGCTAGCCGAGGTACTCTCTCCCCCCTTCCTCCTTTTTGTTCAATTCATACACTAGTTCCGATTCCTACAAGGATTTAATCAAGTTTTCTTTTCCTCTCATCGGCAGAACTCTGATCACTTCACCTCAGTCTTCAACCAACAAAGGGTAGGAAAGGGAAAGGGGGGATGGGCTGTGAAAGTCCCTTCGAATCCTCTCCTGAGATGGAGAAATTTCTATGCGAAAGGCTCCTCGATCAGAAGCAACCCATCTCCGAGCGATTCAGAGGTCTCTTCTCCCTTCGCAATCTCAAGGGTGCTGGCCCTCGCGAGGCCCTCATGCTCGGTTTGTATTGCCTTCTCTAACTGGCTTTTCTCTCATTTTACTTGTTAGTTCTGTTGAATTAATTTTGGAAACCCGAGTTTCCTTTTTCTTTTAATGTTTCAGAAGTAGTTCAAGATAGAATTTTTCAGTAAAAGTAACCAAACTTAAACATGCAATATAAAAGTTCAAACGCAACTTAACTTTTCTCTGATTACATTGTATATGAGTCTACTTTCATGTACTGTGAATGAGTCGAGAGCAAAATGCCGAAATCTCTGGAAGTATAAGACTTGCACCATCAATAGTGGCGGAGCCAGGATTTTGTTCTAGGTGTGACACTTATTTTTACTAGAGGTTTAAAATGTATGGACCAAAAAAAAAAAATCATAAAGAATATTAGTGATATAATCTACAGTTATTGTAGCAGAGGATGGTAGTAGTTGGTTAGTGAAAATGTTAGGATTATCATCTGTGTGAATGGGTTTGGGAATGATATTAAACTGCCTTGGAGGTCTTATGGGAGGTCCTCACTTGTTAATAATTACCTTTTTTAGGTATTTTGGCACGATTTGTAAGTTTTGATGTTAACATTGACTGCCACTAAAAAAAATTAAACACATGAAGATCCGCTACTACTTGGTAGCTTCATATTGATTTTATAAAATAGTGATACATATAGATATGCTTCAATATAAGAAATGAGATAAATTAAGCTACTCTATAGAAGTTGAAGAGCCAAGGCCTATTCCTTTTTCATAGTTATAAAAATGTACCATAGTTAAACTTTTAGCACGTTTGTAATCATGGTATATTATTACACTCTTAGAAATGTATGCGCGTTGGATGCACAACATTTCTTATGTATGTATATTTGCAATATATATATATATATATATCTATATATATATATATACGTACATATATATATTATATATATATATATATTATATATATATATATATATATATATACGTACATATATATACGTACATATATATACGTACATATATATACGTACATATCTATATGTATATACGTACATATATATATGTATATATGTATGTATTGTGTGTGTGTAGAGAGAGAGTCTGCAACCAAATCCTACCCATTAGAATTTGGTGATAGGGTATCCAATTTGAAAATCCAACCCGTTGATCTATATTCATTTGTAGTGCGTAACAATCAAAATTGAACTATTTTAATTTCTTTCATCCATCCATCAAGTAGGCACAAAATGGATGCCAAAGTAGTGTTATTAATTTTATGCTTGAGAATGTTTTAGATTCAAGAAAAATTGTCCAAGGGTTTAAGATGTTTAGGTCATGACCCAAGGGCTAAATTTTGAATTTGTATCTCCCAAATCAAAGATGAACACAAACTCTTTACTTTTGAGCATTCATTTTTAAGCCACTTGATTTAGATGTAAGAAGTCACAAGAACATTTAATTTTTGTTTTCTAGGCATTTAAATTTTTAGACCATGTGAACTGTTTGGATCATTTCAAGTGAATCTATACTCAAATCCTATCAGATCCTACTCTATATATATATAATTATATATATATATATTATAATATAGAGAGAGAGACTTGTGTCCTTCCAAAAGGATTTGAGCCCGAATCCTTCCCACCAAAAATTCAACCCTCCGACATTCGAATACAAGATCCACTACTCCGTTGAAGTTGATCTATATTATTTCAGTATTCATAAACCAAAAATCAAGTTTTTGAATACTTTTTACCCATGCATCAGCGACGCAAAATGGACAGGCCGAAAGTAGTGAGTTGGTTAGATCTATGTCTTTAGACATACAAATTTTTGATCCGGCCATTTCATTATGATCTAAACATTTAAAAACCCCTACAAACCAATTTTTGTTAGGTCTCAATGTTCTACACCGTTAAACTAACCAACTCACTATTTACGTCCGTTTTCTCCCCACTTGATGGATGAGCAAAAATATTCAAAATACTTGATTTTTTGTTTACTTGAAATAATATAGATCAACTTCAACGGAGTGGATCTGTATTCGAATGTCGAGGTTTAAATTTGAGTTGGAAGGATCCGGCTCAAATCCTTTTGGAAGGACACAAGTCTATCTCTCTCTCTCTATATATATATACACACATATATATAGGGAGCTGATCACCTAAGAACTGTTCTCACGGATTTCTGTGAGAACTTTCATGTGGTTGTCAGAGCTGATAGATCAAATCATATAAAATCAGTCTCTATCAGATCCGAAGGCTCACATAAAAGTTTTCTTAGAGAATTCGTGAGAACCATTCTTTGGGGATCAACTCTATATATATATATATATATATATATATTATATATATATATATATATATATATATATATAATATATATATATATATATATAATATATATATATAGACTTGTGTCCTTCAAAAGTATTTGATCCTGGATCCTTCCTACTCAAATTCAACCTCCGACATTCGAATACAAGATTCACTCGTTAAAGTTGATCTATATTATTTAAATGTCTATAAACCAAAAATCAAGTGTTTTAATACTTTTGGCCCATCATCAAGCGACAAAAATAGATAGCGAAAAGTAGTGAGTTGGTTAGATTTATGTCTTTAGACATACAAATTCTCGATCCGGCCATTTCATTATGATCTAAACATTTAAAAACCCTACAAAGCAATTTTTATTAGGTTCCAAATGTTCTACACCGTTAAACTAACCAACTTACTATTTAGATCGTCCATTTCCCCACACTTGATGGATGAGCAAAAAGTATTCAAAATACTTGTTTTTAGTTATAGATATTGAAATAATATAGATAACTTCAACGAGTGGATCTTTGTATTCGAATATCAGAGGGTTGAATTTTAGTGGAAAGGATCCGGTTCAATCCTTTTGGAAGGACACAAGTCTATCTCTCTCTCTCTATATATATTATATGGAGCTGATCACCTAGAACTGTTCTCATGAATTTCGGTAAGAACTTTCATGTGGGCTGTCGGATCTCATAGATCAAATCAAATAAATTTCTATCAGATTCGAAGGCTCACATAAAAGGTCTCATAGATCCGTGAGAACCTTCTTATGTACTCACTATATATGGTATATATATGTGTGTGTATATATATATATATATATATATATATATATATATATATATATATATATAGAGAGAGAGAGAGAGACTTGTGTCCTTCAAAAGGATTTGAGCCCGAATCCTTCCTACTCAAATTCAACCCTCCGACATTCGAATACAAGATACTCCATTGAAGTTGATCTATATTATTTCAAGTATCTATAAATCAAAAATCAAGTGTTTTTAATACTTTTTGCCCATCATCAAGTGACGCAAAATGGACGGCAGAAAGTAGTGAGTTAGTCAGATCTATGTCTTTAGACATACAAATTCTCGATCCGGCCATTTCATTAGGATCTAAACATTTAAAAACCCGACAAATCAATTTTTGTTAGGTTTCAAATGTTCTACATCGTTAAACTAACCAACTCACTATTTTTAGGCCGTCCGTTTTTTTCCTACTTGATGGATGGGCAAAAAGTATTCAAACACTGAGTTTTGATTTATAGATACTTGAAATAATATAGATCAACTTCAATGGAGTGGATCTTGTATTCGAATGTCGGAGGGTTGAATTTGAGTGTGGAAGGATCCGGACTCAAATCCTTTTGGAAGGACACAAGTCTCTCGTCTCGTCTCTCTCTATATTAGAGCCTAGTCCCCTTACCTTTGCTTGTACAATCTTCCACAGCTCCTTGGAGTAGCTTATTGTGAACTCTCTTCACCACCGCGTCTCTGCGATGATTTGCCATCCATCCGCTCCCAAATTTCCCTCCCTCAAGATGTGATTTACCTCAAAAGCGGGGAATTCATTAATCATTGAGCAGATGTCCTCCAGCAGTCCCTGCACATTGGCGCCTCTCTGTCCATCTCTGATCATCGTGATAATTTGAAGAGAGTCCTCCCAGAATGAGTGCTTTGTCCCTAAACTCTCATATGCAGTAGTAACTGCCAACCATGCTGCCATGAGCTCAGGTTCTGTGACTGATCTTGCTGCACCTGCTCTCTCTCTCTCTCTCTCTCTCTCTGTGTGTGTGTGTGTGTGTGTTGTGTTCGTTATAGTGTTTGTCACCATGTCCCCATGTCTTATTTTTTAAATAACTGCTGTGTTGAATGCCCATATCCCGTGAATGTTTCCATGTCCATGCTTATTACCTAGCTGTTCTCTTCAAATTTCCTTTAGCTGTTGGCCTTTCTCTTCCCCACTGCTTTATAAACTTTAGTATGCTTTCCGCTCCCAATTTAATTGATCTTGACAAACAGTAGTTATCCCATTAGGTGATATAATGATACTGTATCTAAATATCTTTTGTATATCACGATGGTATTGGAATTTCGGGTTGAAATGTCATAATGCATAATATCTTTCCCACTCTCAGCTACAAGGGATCCTTCAAATTTGCTTGCGCATGAAGCAGCATTTGCACTTGGTCAAATGCAAGATGTTGAAGCTATTCCTGTTCTGAGGGAATTCTCAAAGATCTTTCATTACCCATTGTCCGTCATGAGGTAGCTTATCTTTTTCCATTACCACTGTTCTCATTGCTGTTCTTTTGAAATTCTTTTCTCGCAAGTCTGATTGTGCTATTAGGCAGCTGAAGCCCTTGGAGCAATTGGTTTGGGGGACATTATTCCCCTGTTGGAACAGAGTTTTGGCATCTGATCCTGCTCAGGAGGTGCAAGAAACTTGTGAATTAGCTCTTAGACGCATTAAGGAACAAAAACACAATAATAGTCGTGATGAAGCCTCACCAATTGAGGCTTCACCTTTCCTGTCTGTCGATCCAGCCATGCCTGCTTCTCGCTGCCTTCAGTAGATCAATTAAAGTATATTGCTTTAAGTTAAATGACTGAAAGCCCTATTTTTACATTTGTGTATCTTTTTGATTGACTTTATTTTTCTTGATCAAGGGAAATTCTGCTGAATGAAAAAGAGAGCATGTATGAACGGTATGCAGCTCTGTTTGCACTCCGCAACCATGGAGAAGAAGCTGCTGTCAATGTTATAGTCATATCATTAGCTGCTAGTAGTGCTCTCTTGCGTCATGAGGTCCGTGAATTTTCTTCGATTTCAATATTTTCTCGGTTTTTTTTTTCCTATTTTCCTGCTATATAAAAAATGTGTGGTATGAGGTTTATTAGTATAAAGCACATATAAAGTTCTTGGATGTGATCTTTGACCACCAGGAATTCAGTATGTAGAACTATTGTATGTGCTGTCTTCGTTTATAATTTTTCTTTGGAGATTCATCATGCAGAGTTCTTGTAGGAGACAGTATTGTACTTTTTATATATGCATGTTTGCAGTTATACAGTTTTGCACTTCTTTTTATGTATGTAGGAGTCATAAAAATTTAAAGGTCATTTCCTCAATTTGCTCCTCCGTCCTAGTTTTATTGTTTTAAGCTTCTGTGGCAGCTTCATTCATTTCACCAACCAAAAAAAAGGCATTCCAAGGAAGCCCTCCTGATTCTCCAGAACAGTAAGTTGAAACCATCTGTTTTTAGAGAACATATTTCACTGCAGAACTGCCATAGACTTTCTGCAACAAAAGAGGGAGCAAAACATGTTTCAAAAAATTTAGCTATGGTATGGGACGTAAAATGATCACACAAACATCTGATTGTGATTGAAGCATCTTAAAAGGAAGATTTCAAAAGTTATTGTTGGTTTTGTATGCTAAGGCTATTCTCTATGTGTACACACAAGCCATTTATTCTGATTCAATTATCTTAAAGTAGAAAATGTCAAAAATTACTATGGGTTTGATACTTTTAGGCTAATCTGCCTCATGCTTGGCCCCATGCAAAAATGTTATCATGACATGAGATTGATTACTTCTATCTCTGTGCAGGTAGCATATGTCTTAGGTCAGTTGCAAAATAAAGCTGCTGCTTCTGCATTGTCTGAGATCCTAAGAAATGTGAATGAGCACCCTATGGTTAGACATGAAGCTGCTGAAGCCCTCGGTTCAATTGCAGGTATTATTACAAATGAACTCCCTTATTATCTCAACTTGCAAGTTATCAACCTGGGCTGGGTGCAAGCTATTTGCCTAGATCCAAACAAATATTCAAATTCGCCACATATTGTTTACAGTCAACATACCATAATCATATCAACGTGTTTCAGGGAAGACAATTAGACACTAGAGGGGCATAACCTCACTCTGGAATTTTCATAATCTCATTGCATAACTATTTGTAGTTTTATTGGAATCGGTAATATTTGGTTCATCATCTGATTCACACTATTTTCCTTATATTGTCTCAGCTTTTTACTGCTTGATCAAACCATTTATATCCGTCTAGACCTTTCTAATCCTCGTCAATCTAGCCATCCTATTTTCTTCTCTGGTTTTGATTGGTTAGTCTCACTACAATAGTAATTGCTTGGATGGATGTGCACTTGATGATATGCCACGTGCTTATTAAACCTTTTCTTCTTGATGTTCTTATTGTTGTACTTTAACATGTTCTAGATGGAGACAGCGTTGCACTTCTAAATGAATTCGCAAAGGACCCTGAGCCCATAGTCTCGCAGAGCTGTGAAGTTGCTCTCAGCATGCTGGAGTTTGAAAGATCTGGCAAGTCTTTTGAGGTAAGAATCAATCTGACTCATTATTCATCAACTGGATACAACTATTTTCCGTGGTTGGTAGTTCTGATACATTTTCCTTCTCTCTCTCCATGCAGTATCTATTCTTGCAGACTCCGCAAGTGCAGTAGCTCCTCGGTGATCATACGGTTTATACAAAAGGATGGGTTCCTGGAAAGAAATACTTGGTTTTCTGTACCATCTAGAAGTCCATTCTCCATTATCTGCAAGTATTACTTTGGCTCTTGAATGATCGATGAGATTTTCTGTAAGTTGTTAACGTGTTTGGATTAATAAGACTGTAACAGTCTAGAAACGCAGAGTGCAGGCTAAGTAGTTAGGATATGCACTGGGATCAATATTGGATTATTTTTTACTCAAAAAAGGGAAAAGAAAAGTGTTTTTAAGATCTAGGTCTGTAGCAAATCTCTTGGATGTTACTCTTGACTAATATCCATATTTGGAAATTAGTCTTCCGCAAATTATTACTGATTTGCTGTAAGTCCCTCTAAACAATAATCTACAACTATTTTTTTTAAAAATAAATAGTTTAAAGCATGTGCGTAATTTTGTCCCCTCCTTATTTTCCCCTATCACCTATTTTTCATAATTTTCTTAATCACCAACTTTATATAAAATAAAGATAATTTTGCTATAACTACCTACTTTCCTTTATAATGAGGAAAATAACCAATCCCCTATTTTTATTCGCTACAACCTCCTCCTCGTCAGCTTAATTGATTCCTCTCAATAACCACTTCTTATATATTTTTATTTCCTCTTTTATCTTTTCCATCACTCCTGACGTTGCTCTCCCCTCAATCCTGACCTAGACGCAGAGTAACTCGCGGATCGACCTGCGCGGTCAGGTCAACGTAGGGGCTGGAAGGGGTGGGGAGCCCCCCTCCCGAGGGTCTCAGTGGGCTGAGCCCCCGAATCAAATTTTTTGGATCGATTTTTGCAGATCTCGTTTGTTTGTGCTCACGGTGAGTTTTGTTTGTATTTGTAATCGATGTGGTTTTTAAATCTGAAAAGTATTGAGCATCATTCGATGTCAGTGAATGGGGGTCTGCTGATGATGGCGAAGCTGATTATGAGGACTGCGACTCATGATTGTAGTTCTCTGTCAGGATTGTGACCTTTATTAGAAGACTGTGACTATACACTCACCCTTTTATTAATTGAAAATTAAGGCATTTTGCGAGAACTGCGATCATTGTCACAGTCCCAATATGGACTGGGAAATTGTGTTTTTTTTAGGACTGCGATTATGGTCGCAGTCCTAATAAAGATTCAAAAATAAGACATTTTTGTGATTATTGTGATCATGGTCGCAGCTGCGATCATAATCACAGTTCTATAAAAACTCAGAAACATGACATTTTTATGAGGACTGCAATCATGACTGCAATCATGATTGCAGTCCTAATAAAGAGGACTGTGATTATGATCATATTCCTATAAAAAACTGAGAAGCATGACACTTTTGTGAGATTACGATCATAATCGCAGTCCTAATAAAAACTCAGAAATAGAACATTTTTTGTGAGGACTGCAATCATGGTCACAGTCTTCTATATACTAATAGTCCGCATTTTCGAAGCTGTCAGCTTTTTTCGAAGCGATTACTGCAAGGCATTTGCGCCATTCGCTACTGAAGAGCGCTTCTACGCTTGACACGTGAGCGCATCTGGTTGGTTTAAAAAAGGAGGTGGTTGTAGCGAATTAAATTATGAAGCTGAGTATTTTCCTAATTACGATTTGACATAAGGGGTTGTAGTGAAATCCCTCGTAAAATAATTAATTTATATAAAATAGAAACTCTTTATCTCTTTATACAGAAGAACAAAACTTTTTATATAAAATTGAACCCCCCCAGTCCGTGTCTTTATCTTTCCCTCCAACAATTAATTTTTTATAGAAAGTTCACGTTTTTTTTCTTGGCACCACACACACACACACACAAAAAAAGAATCCACAACTCTGTGCCTCTCTCTCCCATGAATTCACAACTATGTGCCTCTTTCTTTCTCAATCTTGTGTTGGAAATAAAAGATAATGTAATGCGGAATAAAAGGCCATGGATCAAAGAATCATATACAACTCAAGATAATGAATCAAAACCCTAATTATGCAATACTTAAATCACCATACCTGAAGCCATTGGTGAAGATTGGAAGAAGGTTGGAGAAGACCTTTTCCTTGCTCTTGAATCTGCAAACCCTAATTGCAATGGATCCTCTTCTCTCTGCTCCTTCTCCTTAGCAAAACTCTCTGTTACTTTTCACGATGGATTTACTCAAAAAATAAAATGAGCGTGAGTTTTGTTTCTTTGCAGGAGGAGAAAAGTGGGTCGCACATTTGCAAATAAGTCCCCTTGAAATAAACCTTTCCATCATGGTACCCTTTATATTTCAAGTGACCAAATAACTATATAAATGTGACTTTAATATGGGCATAATATCATATCAGTTAACTTAAATAGGAATCCAATGTAAATAACCAAGGTTATTGGTCCACCTCTAATATGAGATTAACATTCTCCCACTTGGACCATTAACCGATTAGGTTAAAACTTTAGAAAACAAAATAAAAGAAAAGACTCCTTTCGAAAATCATTTTGACTCCATTGGATTCCATACGGAAAAACTTTGACACGTGCACGAATTTTAAAAACAACAACTGATAAGCCCAAATATGAAAACTGTAATACTGCAATTAGCTTGGACCACCAATGCGAGTCATAGCGGTCATACAACATACACGTCATACTCCCTTCTATGTACCACAACATTGATAACCCTTACTAATTGAGTCCATAACCAAAATGACCCCTGTAATTGTCTTGTAAAGACATTTCCTGTTTAACATACATCCATACATAATATGTGCACACATAATTGGATAACAGGAAACACAGAAACAAACTTTTATTTGTACAATAATGTCAATTACATAAGTACCAAATACACATTTACAGATTGCCCAAAAGACCCATTCTTACAACATGTTCCTTGAATGTCTTTGGAGGCAATCCCTTTGTCATTGGATCAGCAACCATTAAAGTGGTACTTATACTTACAATTGACACCTTTTGTTTCTCAACTCTTTCTCTAACCACCAAGTACTTAAGTCTATGTGTCTAGAACCATTAGAGTACTTACCATTCTTAGAGAAAAATACGGCTGCTGTATTGTCACAATATATCGTCAGCGGCTTGGCAATAGAGTCAACCACACCAAGTGCTGAGATGAAATTCCTTAACCATAATGCATGATTCGAGGCTTCAAAACAAGCTATGAACTCAGCCTCCATCGTGGATGAAGCAATGATAGATTGCTTTACACTCTTCCACGAGATTGCCCCACCTGCTAGCAGAAAAATAAATCCTGAAGTAGACTTCCTGCTATCTGGGCAACCACCAAAATCTGAGTCGGAATAGCCGATCACCTCCAACTGATCTGATCTCTTGTATGTGAGCATATGGTCCTTCGTCCCTTGAAGATACCGCATAACATTCTTAGCTAATTTCCAGTGCTCCATCCCTGGATTGCTCTGGTATCTTCCCAACATCCCAACAGCAAAGCTGATATCTGGCCTGGTACAAGTGCTTGCATACATCAAGCTCCCAACAGCTGATGCATACGGAACTGTCTGCATTTGACCCTTTTCTAAGTCATTTCTGGGATACTGGCTACCACTTAATCTGTCACCCTTCTGAATGGGTGCAGGACTGACTGAACACATTTCCATATGAAATCTTTCCAAGACTCGATTGATATATCCTTTCTGAGACAATCCTAGCAATCCTCGAGATCTATCCCTGAAGATCTCTATGCCAATAACATAATTTGCCTCACCCATATCAACCATCTGAAAGTTCTTGGTTAGATAACTTTTAGTTTCATACAGCAAACCAAGATCACTACTGGCTAATAAGATGTCATCTACATACAGAACCAAGAAAATAAACTTGCTCCCACTGATCTTTAGATATATACACTGATCAACAGTGTTTTCTGTAAATCCAAAGAGGTAATGGTATCATTAAACTTTATATACCATTGCCTGGAAGCTTGTTTAAGTCCATATATAGATTTCTTTAATTTACAAGCCAAGTGTTCTTGTTCTTTAATTGCGAACCCTTCAGGTTGCTCCATGTAGATATCCTCATCCAAATCTCCATTTAGAAAAGCGGTTTTCACATCCATTTGATGTAACTCCAAATCATAATGAGCTACAAGTGCCATAATGATTCTAAGAGAATCCTTCTTTGATACTGGAGAGAAGGTCTCTGTATAGTCAATGCCTTCCTTCTGAGTGAAACCTTTGGCCACAAGTCTAGCCTTATATCGTTCGATATTGCCCTTAGAGTCGCGCTTGGTCTTAAAGACCCATTTACACCCGACTTTCTTACAATTATAAGGCAATTCAACGAGATCCCAGACTTGATTTTGGTCCATTGATTTCACTCATCTTTCATAGCATCAACCCATTTACTAGAATCATTGCATTCTATGGCTTGTGAAAATGAAACTGGATCTTTATTTATCCCAATATCATAGTCAGATTCCTGTAGATACACCACATAATCATCTGAAATGGCAGATCTTCTTTCCCTTTGAGATCTTCTCAAAGCTGCCGGTTGTGGTGGTTCTACAATATTTCAATGGGAATATCCTCATGGAGTGGTGAACCAACATTAACTTGTTGTTCTGGAATCTCAACTTGATGATCAAGCTGAGGTACAACAATCTCTCTTGAAGGAAAGGTCATTGGGATATTAACCCTTACCACTTCAAGATCTACCTTTCTTGGTTCAGCTCTCCCTAATTTCACCATTTTCCAGGAATCTGGCATTACCAGTTTCAACTATTCTTGTACTATGGTTAGGACAATAAAATTTGTATCCTTTAGACTTATCTGGATAACCAATGAAATACCCAGATATTGTTTTTAAGTCTAATTTCTTTCTTGTGGATTATATATTCTAGCCTCTGCTGGACAACCCCAAACATGTAAGTGTCTTAAACTAGGTTTCCTACCAGTCCACAACTCGAAAGGAGTTGTTGGAACAGCCTTACTAGGAACCCTGTTCAAGATATACATAGCAGTCTTTAAGGCCTCATTCCACAATGAATTGGGTACATTGAGAAGCTCAACATGCTCCTAACCATATCCATAAGAGTTCTATTCCGCCTTTCAGCAACACCGTTCTGCTGAGGCGTACCTGGCATTGTGTATTGAGCACAAATGCCACGCTTTTCTAGAAATTTGGCAAATGGACCAGGATGTTGTCCTGACTCATCATATCTACCATAAAATTCACCACCTCTATCTGATCTAATGATTTTAACCTTTCTATCTAATTGTCTCTCGACTTCTGTAATGAACACCTCTAGGATGTCAACAGCCTGAGACTTTTCATTTATTAGATAAACATAACCATAACGTGATAGATCATCTATAAAGGTAATGAAGTACCTCTCTCCAGTAAAACATGGAATGGAGAGTGGTCCGCATATATCTGTATGAATTATTTCAAGGAGTTCTTTACTTCTTGTGGCACCTTTCTTAGTGTGTTTGGTTTGTTTTCCTTTAATACAATCCACACACACATCAAAATCAGTGAAGTCTAGGTTATCCAAAATCCCAGTCTTCACTAATCTTATTATTCTATCCCTGGAGATATGCCCCAGTCGTCTATGCCACAAGATTGAGGATTTTTCATTAATTAAGCCACGTTTAATACCAACATTCGAATGCAGAGATAATAAAGATTGTGCAAACTCATCATTCAATGAAATTTTATATAAAACCATCACATAAAATTCCATGTCCAACCGGAATTGAATTATACACTAAAGAGAGTTTTCCACAACAAAACAAAACAGAATATCCAAAAACATCTAATTTGGATAATGACATTAAGTTTCTTGAAATTGAAGGTACATAAAAAGTATCCTCAAGATCCATCTGATGTCCCGTCTCTAAGATCAGTCGATAAACACCAACATATTCGACCTCCACTTTGAGACGGTTCCCCATAAAGACGAATCTCTCACTTTCCTTCGGTTTCCTGGTTGTAAGGAATCCCTGCATTGAATTAGTTATATGAGTTGTGGCTCCAGAGTCTATCCACCAAGTGTTAGAAGGAACTTCAGCAAGATTTGATTCATAACATACAAAAGAAAGATATGTACCTTTCTTTTCGAACCAAGCTTTCCTCTTGTTGCAGTCCTTCTTCACATGTCCTTTTCTGCCACAGAAGTAGCATTTGACAGTGAAAGCTTTTCTATGACCTTGGCTACTTTCCCCATGGTCATTTCCTTTATTTGATGGAAATCTCTTACCTCTTCCATATTTACTTTTCTTATGGATACCCCTTGAAGTTACTGCCAACACTGAGTGCTGTCCTTCTTGCCTCAGTCTCACCTCCTCTTGAACACACATACCAGTTAGCTCATTCAAGTTCCACTTATCCTTATGAGTATTGTAGTGGATCTTGAATGGCCCAAACTGTGAAGGAAGTGAGTTGAGGATAAATTGAACCAAGAAGGACTCATCAACCTTCATACCCAGTGATCCTAGCTTAGCAGCCTTATCAGACATGTTCAGAATGTGTTGCTGAACTCCTCTATTACCATCATATTTCATGGTGGTAAGTTCAGCCATTAAGGTACCAGCTAATGACTTATCTGCTGACTTAAATCGGTCTTTGACAGCAGTTAACAGTTCAGATGCTTTAGTTGTAGGATGGAGTGAAGTCTTGATGTTATTAGCTATGGTCATCTTTATGAACATTAGACTGAGCCTATTAGACCTTTCCCAAGTTTTGGCATGGCTGACCTGTTCTGCTGTACTCTCAGCAGTTACTTCATCAGGTTTATCAACTATTAAGGCCATGTCTAGGTCTAGGACACCCAGTGTGAACTGTACATGTTCAAACCATTCTGAGAAGTTTGTACCGTCCAAGGCCGGAATGCTCGTGGCATGAGTGTGGAGGGAAGTAGGGACGTTCACTGAAACCTAATAGGACAAGCTCACATTAATGCCTCGAATCAATACAAGTTTTAAATTTAATTAAGATGAACTATTGATATCACTTTGATTTCTCCTTTGGGTGAAACCTAAGCATATCTAGTGTTCACTCTTTAGGTGAGAACTTTTATCACCTGTAGGTCTAATATAATTTATGTTACTCAGATAGTAAGTTTTGTTACCTTTGGGTATCCAATTCTACACCACTAAGTTACATAAATTATACTACCCTATCCGGTTCATAATTATTTGAAAGAGACTTTCCTTTGGGCCAGTCCCAATCTCCTAACTAGAACCGCCATCGAGAATATTATTGTCTTTAATGTCACTTACATTGACAAGTCTTTTATGTAGTTGTATATTCATAAGATTTACTAACCTAGGTCACTTTGGCAACTATTAAATCAATAAGCCTTATGAATACAAAACTAACCAATAATATTCTCTAATTCTTTTATTTGAGTAAAGCCATAATATCTCAATACATTACTTGACCAAGCATCAATCTATATTAACACAATAGCTTAAATGTGTAACATACTTTATGATTGATTATTAACAAACATTAGTCGACTACAAGAAATTATTAGTCGACTTGGGTCAAGACAAGTCGACTACAGATTAGGTCCAGTCGACTACAACAAAAGGAGATTAGTCGACTATACCCAAATAATTAGTCGACTACAAACTTTATAAGTCGACTTGATATTTAATTAGTCGACTCCTGAATCCAACAGAAAGTTCTCAACTTTCAGGTCACCAAATTAGTCGACTAGGAAATATGATTAGTCGACTATACCTTCATTAGTCGACTAGTCATAAAATCAACTAAAATTCTAGTCGACTCCTGCGGCAACAGAGACTTGCAAACTTTCTGGAAAGGGAATTAGTCGACTACAAAACTTGATTAGTCGACTAATCGTCGACGAGGCAGTTATTAATGACAGTTTCTGCTTAGTCGAATTTAATCCCAAAACTACCAAAAATTAGGGTTTCAATTCTTTGATTTTGATCTCAAATTAATTGCATAATTAGAGGAATGTGAACATCAAATTAGGGCTATAAAATCCTCTACAAATTCTAGTAGTATTGATTCTTAATCATGGCTCTGATACCAAATGTTGGAAATAAAAGATAATGTAATGCGGAATAAAAGGCCATGGATCAAAGAATCATATACAACTCAAGATAATGAATCAAAACCCTAATTATGCAATACTTAAATCACCATACCTGAAGCCATTGGTGAAGATTGGAAGAAGGTTGGAGAAGACCTTTTCCTTGCTCTTGAATCTGCAAACCCTAATTGCAATGGATCCTCTTCTCTCTGCTCCTTCTCCTTAGCAAAACTCTCTGTTACTTTTCACGATGGATTTACTCAAAAAATAAAATGAGCGTGAGTTTGTTTTCTTTGCAGGAGGAGAAAAGTGGGTCGCACATTTGCAAATAAGTCCCCTTGAAATAAACCTTTCCATCATGGTACCCTTTATATTTCAAGTGACCAAATAACTATATAAATGTGACTTTAATATGGGCATAATATCATATCAGTTAACTTAAATAGGAATCCAATGTAAATAACCAAGGTTATTGGTCCACCTCTAATATGAGATTAACATCTTGATCCGCAACTCTCTTGTCACGCCCAACAATCTACGTCATTTGTCGAAAACATAAACCCAATATCTTTTTTACCTTTTTTGTTTATTACCAATGCTTTCTTTTCTTCTTCTTTTTTTTTGTTATTCTATTTTAATATTTTTTGTTTTTCCTCTTTGATATTTTTTCAATTCTTTTTTTTTCTTTCTAGATTTTATTATTTAATTTTCATTTTAATTATGTTATTTTATTATTTTTCCAGATTTTTCACTTTTTTCCATTTATTCCCTTAGTTCCAATCCTTTTTTGTTTTATTAATTAAATTTCTCCTTTTGTCTTTGTTTCTAATTCATTATCTTGATCGTTCTCCAATCCTTATTGAATTTTTACCTAACATTTTTATTTTCATTGTTTTTCATTTTTCAGAAGTTGTTGGTTTCCATCATCCAGGTGTCTCTTCGGTGTAGAGCAGTAGCTTGCGTGGTATACGGTGTTGGTCTAGGTGGGTATTACCTTTTTGTTGCGGAATGGTACTGTCTAGTTGGCGACTCGGGGTTATCCCAACAAGTCATAGTATGAGTAGAAAAAAGGTCAAAGACGTGGTTTACCTTGTTTGGTTGCAAGGAAGTGGGCGGAAGTAAGAAAATGGGAAAGTATAATTGCTCACTTTCCTATCTATCTAAACATCAGAAAAGAAAAATAAGAAAACCTCTTTTCCTTTTTTCTTTTTTTTTTACATAATCATTTCCTCACTTTCAGAGTGCTACAGTTAATTTTGTGGTCAGGTAAATCTCATTTGTAATAAGTTGTAGCACAAAACAGTTAATTTTTTGATTATGTAAATCTCACTTGCATTCTAATTACAGTCCATTTTTTATTTTTCTTAATTAATTTTTATTTTAATATTATTTTACGGTCAACTTTGTGATCAACTTTTCCACTTCCACTTTCACATTACCATCCAAAAACCGGAAAAGACAAAATATTTTTCAAATTACACTTCCCAACAACATCCAAACACCGAAAAACTTACTAACCAATTCTCAAGTTCCAAAAGGGAAATATTACCACTTCCTCAATTCCTCACTTCCTCACTTCCACTCTTAGCCAAACAGGAGAACCAACACAAGAAGAGAGACCCCATAAGGTTGTGCCATAGAATAGAGTGGTGGGACAACCCCAAACAAAAGAACCAAAGCCAAGTGGGCAGAGGCGGAAGCAGGAATAAATTTTAGGGTGGGCTGCAACTTTTTATAACTTATGCTTATGAATTATATGAATTTGTCAAAAGAATAAAACAATATTCTCCACTAAATTAGGAGTAGAAGCAGAATAAAATTTACCAAAAGAAAACCAAAATAGAAAGAAATTGAAGACAATATATGAAATTTTTTTTTAATGCATTATATGAAAAAATGGACCGGGCTACAGCCCGGCCCAGCCAACCTGTGCGTCCGCCCATGCAAGTGGGAATCTGAAATAATGATCTATCTGGGGCACACTGTGCTTGCCTTGCCTCTACTGATATAGCTCGGGTATAATAGACGAAGTTTGATACCTATCTTTGATGGTAGTATTTGACTTTTACTACAAACCCTGTCAATCAGAACTATATTGCGTTTTTTTTTTTTTTGATTCTATGTTTTTTCATTCTATTTTTCTTGTGTGGTCACCAATCTTTATATTTCAAATTAGGGTTTAACTTGAGTTTGGACTCTATTGTATTTCTTATGATGTGTTTTTCCCTTCAAGATCAACTCTTATTGGGATCAATGTAGCAAAATTGAGTCGATTTGGATTGAGACTGAGGCAAATTCCTTGATAGCCTTGAAATATTCTAATGTGGGAGTTTTGGAGTATTAATTAGTCATAGATGACGTGGTTAGTAGTAAAAAATGTTGTGATCCATCATCAAATAGATTATGTGGTCCTCTGTAGAGTGTAAAGAGCTTTAAATTAATATTTAGAACTATTTACGGTCTCTTTCTTTGTCTGCTATATTGGATACATGTTTGGTTGTTTGGCTCTTGTAGTGGAAAAAAAATCTTAGAAAAATGAAACCCAACTATTTATGCACGCAACGACCCGCATGGCCGTATCACCAGTAAATGTATTAGTAGATTGCATTCACACTTTTTAGGGTTCAACAACCTTAATCAAAACCGTCCGAAAGAGGTTTTCTCCCATGACTCCTTCACGAATTTTGTCCGTTCATCTGTCCGTCTTCAGCGCGCGCGCGCGCACACAGAGAGAGAGAGAGAGAGAGAGAGAGAGAGAGAGACCCTCCCCTGCCTCCTCTCCCTCCCCTCCCCCTCTCTTCTTCCCTCCCTTACCCTCCTCCCCCCCCCTCTCCTCAACTCCTTTCTACCCTCCGACCCTTCCCTCCCTCCCCCTTCTTCTTCTTCCTCCTCTTCACTCTTCCTCCCCTCATCTCCATCTCCGCCATTCTGTCGGTCAGTTTTCACCACCGATAGAGCGATATATTAGTTATATCTATGGTTGCTAATGTGCTCCAGATGCACAAGGCTTATTAGTTTCATATATAATTTTTAAATATATTTTTAATATTTGTTTAGAATGGTACATAAGCTCAAAAAAGCTTGAGGCTCTGGTCGAGCTCACTTGATAATCTAAATGAATCAAGCTTGGGTGAACACAAGAGCTTGGCTCGTTCAGCTCGATTAGCAACCCTAATTATATAACATACTCAACTGCATACATAAAAGCTGATTTTGCAGTCAAAAAAACTTGTTCAAACAAGTTCATATAGATATAATGTTAGAATAGAAGCTATTACTTGATAGGTAGGAAGAGATATATATAAAGGAATGTAGTAAGAAACAATAGGCCACTTTGGAGTCCACCTATATATAAAGCATATTGTATACATATTGACTAAAATCATGATGCGGTAGATAATTATTCTTTTTTTTTAATCTTTTTTAACATATATGTTTTGTATTATTTTGACAGATAATATGGTTGATAATAATGAAGAGATTGGTGGTTAGAGTACTAATATTTGCAGTGATGGAGGAATAGGGAATGTCAATCTTGATTGTGAAAGGGAGATTAGAGAGAGTGACAAACTTAGAGATGAGCAAGTTGAAGAAGAAGATGATGAAGATGATCCTGAGTACTAGTGAAAGTGATGAGAGTGACTCAGCTTTGTTAAGAGAGTTTGCTGATGATTGCCTAAGTGGTGATGAAATGGGTGATGTAACATCAAGAGAAGGGGTTCATCAATTGCTGGTATACATATATGGGGTGGTCCTGAATGTGACCTAAAAATTGATATAATCACTGATTCAGATTAAGATTCAGAGACTCGAAAACTCCACCAGATTTTGATGATGAGTATAGGCCTGACTTGCAAGTAGGCATGGAATTTGCAACTCCAATGGAGTTTAGAGATTTTATTAGGGAGTGGGCTATAATAAATGGACATGGCCAACTCTGGAAAACGATCGGGGATGTAGGATCAATGTGTTGTGTGTGAAAAATGTGGGTGGAGATGCTATGGCTCTTGGGATAGAGACAGACAAATGGATACTAAAGATAATTGATAACCCAGAACGCATATGTCCTAAAGTGAATCAAATAGACAAGCTACAGTAGGTTGGTTAGCAAGGAGACATATAGAACAATTCAGAGATCAACCTAATTGGCCGATTGAGGCCTTAGAGAACATCATATTCAGGGATTTTGGCCTAAACATGAAGAAAGGGAAGTTGTTTAAGTTAGGAGAATTGGGAAACATTACATTGATGGCTGTCGCAAGAAGCAATATGGAGATATGTGGAATTACTCTCATATTTTGCTACAAAAGAACCTAGGGTCTATTGTAAAATTAAGGGGAAGCGTAAGACCATTCCTGAAGAACCTTCTGTATTTGATGGATTTTTGTGTCATATGGATGCCAATTGAGAGGATTTAAAGAGGCTTGTAGACCCTTCATAGGAGTTGATGAGACTTTCTTAAAGTCATGCATGGGTGGAGTGCTGCCAATTGCAGCTAGTAGAGATGCAAATAACCATATGTATCCCCTGGCTATTGTAATTGTCACAAAGGAAAGCAAGGCTACATGGACCTAGTTTTTGGAGTGCTTTCTTGAAGCACTTGAGGTGGAGAATGAAAAAGAATACACCTTCATCAGTGACAGACAGAAGGTATAGTAAGAAAACAACTATACTCTTACATGCATGCTCATTACATTACATAATCAGTCATAAAATACTATGTGTTATACTGGTTACGAATACGACACGATTGCTATGTTGGCCCAAAGGTCATTAGCCCTAAGTTTTGATGATTACAAACCATATGTAGTTAGGTATGAACAAAGTTGTTTAAATAAAGTTTCAGGTAAAAACATAGGTTGATTGACGGCTCCTACACAAGACTCACATTTGGAAGCCGCGAGGATTTAGATCCTAGAGCCTAGCACACTAGAAGAGCTCAAGGATCAATCAAACAAGTTGAGAAGACTATACAAGATTTGTATCTTTGCATTTTTCTTTTTAGTTAGGATTTATAGTCTATTTGTCAAAACCGAGATGATAGAGGTTGATAACATTGGGATTTCCACACACACACATTTGATATTGCTTCATGCTTTCAAACAAAATTTTATTACAAAATTTCTTACCGAGTTTCAGAAAAACAAAGTTTGAAAAAATCGATTTTTGGAAAAACAAGTTTTTGGAAAAACGATTTTAGTTTAGAAAAAGAATTTTTATCAAAATATAGTTCAAATTTTATTAGTGTTGATCTATGATCACACTATGATCTTTTCTAGCCCTAGAACTCTATTTTGTATCTACCGTTTAAAGAAAATTTACCGAAAAATTTAGACTTCAAAAAGCCTTTCAAAAACCTAACTTTTGGCCTAGTCCGGTCGACCGCACGGTCGACTGGTGGCAGAGCAGAACTGCTCTGTCGGTCGACCGGGCGGTCGACCGACATGCACCAATGTGCATTGTGCACATCGGTCGATCGGCAGATAGAGCAGAGCTCTCTATTTGCTCCGGTCGACCGGCCCGGTCGACCGACAGAGAGTGGTCACTCTCTATTTGGGACTTCGGTCGACCGGCCCGGTCGACCGCTTTCCCAACGGTCGGAAATCCGACCGTTGGCGGTCGACCGGCCCGGTCGACCGACAACAGTCAGAGTCTGCTGACAGATTCCAACGACTATTTTTTTGTTTGTCTTTTGTTGGGGCTTCTCCCAACGAATATTTTGGCTTGTTTAACCCTGTTTTCATCCCCTATAAATAGTGAGAGTGTTTTACAACTCAAACGCAACATTTTACAAGAGTAAATCAAATTTCTCAAAGTTTAGCCTTTTAGCAAAAAGAATTTTCTTGTGCCAATATCTTCAACCTTTGTGTTTTAGCTTGAAGCTTTCTCTTCACTTCTCTACTTGTTTTAGCACCACACAATCCCTAAAGTTTTATCTCCTCATCTTGGTTATAGGATTGTGCATGTGAGCTTTATTTGTGGTCAAGTTTTGATCACCGTTTCTTCATATTGAGAAGTTGTAGAAGTTGCGGCCTCAAGCGAGCTAGTGTGCTCTAAGTCGGTGTTGCGGCACCGTGAGAGAGGACAAGTGTGTCCGAAGAGTTTTAGTGAGAACTTGTATTGACGATCTTGTGGGATCAAGCATAGTGGAAATCCTTCATCGTGTTGAAGGCGGGGACGTAGAGCAGTGGCTCGAACCTCGAAACATATTCTCGTGTTTGTGATTGTCCACTTATCTCTAAACTCTACTATCTCATTTACTTACTATTATTTGTCTACTTTCTTGTAAGTTTTTATATTGTTGTTATTTATTGTTAATTAGTTTTTAATCCGCTTTATTTACCACTTAGTATAGCCATCACCTATTCACCCCCCCTCTAGGTGATTTCATGCTATAAATGGTATATGTTATACGCTCAATCATATATTGTATTTCTGATAATTTTAAATATACATACAATCTTATTATATAGCACACACACAATATCAAAGCTGACTCTAACATCATTCTTATAAGTTGATAGTTGTAATGATATGCAGGGCCTTTGTGAAACATTCAGGAAAATACTTCCTAATGGCCACCACAGGTATTGCACAAGGCATATTTATGTTAACTTTTACAAGAAATTCAAATGCCTATTGCTGAAAAAGAAAGTTTGGAAGGTTGATGCTGCAAGAACAAAGAGCGGTTGGTTAGATGCTCTTGAGGATTTGAAGAAAACATGTGAAAAAGCTCATGACAGGTGCTGACGGAATTTAGGACCAAGAGTGATTGAGTGGACCTGCATACAGAAAATACAGAATTTCAGAATTGATAATAGGAAGTGTAAAGTACTCAATACTACCACTATAGAGAGTGGCTATGCGGGTCGTGATCCACAAGGAGGACTAGCGATGGAAGCTTTTTGTAAGTTCTCTTTTACGTGACTTAAAAAGGTTAAAGTTCTTTTAGATCTTGAAAAGAAAATGAAAAAGAGTTATAGTTAAGCTAAGAAGAAAGTGGTAGATTGAGAAGGTAGAGAAAACAGAAAATGGATTTATACAAAGAAATTAAAAAAAGTGAATAAAAGAGTTGGGAGATAGTAGTGATCTAAACTAAGGATTAAAAAAAAGAAAAAGAAAACTAAAGAACTTACCTACCTCTTATGGTTGATGACTTACCTGGAATCCTTATCAACGGTGTACCTTTGCTTGAAGGCGAGCGAAGAGTATGACAGATGAGATCTTCCTCATTCCCGATCTATACTACGAAATGAAGGTGCAAGCTATATTACCATAAAAATGGTTGTTCATCACTATAAGCCATCAATGGCACTTACAAGGGCGAGGCAACTTCGAAGATATTAGAGTCGTTTGGATTCACAAACACAGAAGAGAGAAGCAATAAAAACAAGAGTAGAAAAAAAACTTCAATTGAATTGAATAACAATGAAAGAAAGGAAGAATACTTACACCGGTGTCACTCTCAGTACAAGCATCACTCTTGTTCTCCCATGAAACTCTTCTTCGATCTTAGTTACATAAAAAAATTACATTAAAAAGAAGAAAAAAACCTAAGTTAACCTATACAGAAATCTATTCTATTCTCTGCTTGATTGCCCCTCTATCCTGATGTGTGGGGTATTTATAGGATAAAAATGGATATGAAAATGAGTCAAAAGATAAGGAGATCTAGCTATTTCTGAATTTGAATTCTCGCCTTATCTCCAAACTTGATTTGATATGAATATTCAATTCTGATCTGCAACTTATTGGCATGTTGATTGCTGAATATAACATATCAAATGATAGAATTAGAAACAGTGAACAACTTAAGAGTTGTAGCCCTTTACGTCTTCTTTCTAGATCATCTTGAATCATCAGATTTGAGCTTCGGTAGAAAAAGTTATGATTCAAATACTAAAATATATCCAGTTTGAATCCGAATCTAAATTTCTTTATCTCATCCGTTGATCTTCTCTCATCCATTTATCCCTTTGAATTTTGAATTTCAGCTTTAGATTTGACTATCTATCTCTTTATCCTCAGTGAAACCAATAAGGTCTTCTTCTAATCTATTTTTTTCTTTGAATTTAAATGATATTATCTCATTTGATATACCTTGTCTTCAGCTAAGATGGCCTTTAAAACCTCTAGATTTGAATCGATCCCCTTTCTTTTGAACTTTTAGATTTATTGGATAAATCTATTTATCTCTCTTTTCTTCCTTAATTACCTTACACGCCATTAAACATGAAAATACATTAATAGTAGAGTTTTATTTAAATAAAAATGTAAAATGTGACACATATGATATGAAAACATGCAACACACGTGTGTGATCACACCCCCTCACTTATCTTTTGCTCGTCCTCGAGCAAAACATCAAACTAAACCTAAGAATTTATTAAACCACTTTCGCAGGTCACGCGATTGCATTGAGCATGTGCAACAAACTGTTAAACTCTAGGTTACCCCTAGAGAATGAGTTTTGTCTCGTGAGAGTTTTTAGTGGATTGCACCAACAAAATCCATTAAAAAAATGAAACAAAGTGTTAGTATTTTCGAAAAGCATTTTGACAAAGAGAGAAAATATTTGAAGTATTATTGTAAGAGTTCAAGTAATCTATAAGTTATAGGAAAACCGAATTTTTCATTCCTGAACTTATTCTCTATTCAAAAACTTGTTATCAATCAAGGTAAGGAGTCAAACTGTATTTATCATCTAGTCTATTATTTTATCCTAAGTCATATGTACCTTCGTGACCGTGAATTTTTGACTAGGGGTTCTTTAACTCTAAATCTTATACCTTTATTTTTTTATATTTTGATGGTATTATTTCTTAGTTATATTAGGCTTTCTAGTTTGTCCATGTAACGAGTTTTTAGACGGTGACACCCAACTGGACTGGACGGTCTTAGGACACCGGTGAGAAAACACCCAATGACTTAAGGACTCAAGCAAATAAGGCCACAAAAGTAAGAATTTATTTATTATATGAACCACTTTTAGGCGTGAATACTTATGCTTTATGAGGCACAATATCCAGCTTAATCAAAATATATTTGATATATATATATTTTTTCTTCTTTTTTTTCATTTCCTTTTTTTTATAAGGCATAAGAATCTTTGTTTTTGAACCCTAAGTGTGTAAGTGTATAAAGGATGCATATTTTATCAAGATAAAAATTAAGACTAAATTACTTTTTCAATTTTTCTTCCTAACCCTAGAAATCAAACAAATAATCTTATTTTGACCAAGTATAAAAAATCTTAATTATGATTCTCCTATTCCTTAAAATTAACTTAATTTCTTACAAAAATAGGTCATAGTATTGTTTCTCTTTTCAAAAAGTTTTTAAAGCAATGAAAATGTTAATTTTTTTTATAAACCTATGTTAGGTTAGAACCCTCCCCACACCTATCTCATGCATTGTTCTCAATGTATGAATGAACGCATAAGAAAAATATTACCTTAAGGTGGTGATCGAATTGAGCCAAGCATTGCAACCCAATCAAGATAATATGGTGGTTCACAAAACCCACCTTTATTGACCTCTTTTCTATTTACATATTTACAGTCCTTAATATAAATAGGATCATATAAGATTCTATAATAAAAATTATCCCCTTCATATGACCAGTCTTGAAAAATCATCACGGAGATCATGGTCTATACCTATGTCCAACAAAAGAATATAACTTGGTGGAATGGCTGACTTGAGTTCAAGAGTGATAGGTTCGAGAACCATTACTAACTCAGAAAAATTAAGTGTAAGTTCGAGAGTTGGTATTGGTTCAATAGTTGAGTCCAAATCAAAGAAATGAAATTCACATTATTTTTCCATCAATGAAATGTGACTATCCAAAATTGGTGGTTCAGTTTCAAGATTACAGATACGGGAATCAATGTCGGCTCGGGAAATGAGTCAAAATCAGTTAAGGATATCAGAGTCAGCATAGATTCTAAAATGGGAACTGAATCACAAGGTTGGGGATCGAGTTCACATTCATAATCAAGTTCAAACTCATTAAAATGAAAACTTGCCAATTTTTCAATGGGTTGATATTGGTCAAGTTCAAGGTTTTGTGATGAAATTGAATCTTGGTCGAAGTCTTCAAGATACCATGATTCTTGGTTTTCATCAATATGGATAGAAGTGTCAGGAATAGTCAAAGATTGGGTAGGGAGAGCTTTTTTATTCCTACGCATGTTTTTCAATCGTCTAAGTCTTGCTTCTATCACTTTGGAATTGAATCATGAATTCTATACTCTTTTCTATGTGAGTATGTTCTTCTTGTTGTGAGATTTGAAAAATAGAGTAAGGATCTTGGATTTGAAAATTTTATGGGATTTTGAGTCTTCTAGATTTTGAATTCATCGCTCGAGCTCTTCTAAGGCTTCCATCCTCTTTTCCAGTCAATTGGTTCTTCTATTAGTTGTTCAAGAAAAGAGGTATATGAAGCTGGATGTTGTAAGGTTTTTGACCATATGACTCGGTGGAGTTGTATCCCCACTGACTCTGTGAAGAGTGGTGATGATTGTTCCAGTCTTGTTCATATTATTGGGACTGGGGCATATATTGATTCGGATAAGACCAATCCGACATTCTTAGTTGGTTAGAGTTATAAAATGCCGGATTGGTAATATCCGAGTCAAAAGAGGTCGGGGTAAAGTATGGATTACTATATGCATTTGGAATAATTATAATTGTAATCCATATCACAAAGATGTCAAAACAAGCAAACAAACAAAATCTAACCTATGTTAGGGTAGACCTTAAATCTAGACGACTCCTAACTGGTTAGACTGTCCACGGGGGATATATTGCAAAATCTGACCACAAGTTAATCGGCAAGGTAGGGGCAAGACCAGTGGGAGGTATCCGCGCCTAAGCAACAAGCCTAATTATGTCAAACCACTGTTCTGCAAGCTTTCGCCTTTCAATCCCCAACCTTGACACCGATTTGGCAAGAGTCAAATTCTAATCAATTTCTCCCTTAGGTCAGTCTCCTATTGAGTTCGAGATGTCCCTAGGGCTAATGTCTACTCAGTTTTAAGTTAGGCTTGGATTAGTGAGTGAGGAGATTGTTTGTGGTCTAAGGGAGGCAATGACTTCCCCACCTTCCCTTAATCGTATTCGTGCAAGTGTACAAGAATATAGCAAAAACCAACACTCAAGCAATATTTCATACAAGAATAAACCTTATACTAAATGCTATGCACACATACCTTAGCTCCAGCACTCTTCAACAGTAAATAGAAAATGTGACACGTGCCTAAATGCAAGTTTAAATGTTTTTTATCATTTACTAGCAATAATTTATTGTTGAGATTAGAAAAGTATGTACAGTGAGTTAAACAAGAAAAATAATAGCTGCAGAAACTGTAAACTTTGTAATTTAACCAACCTGCAAAAAATATAGGTTAGTAGTTCACTCAGATTATCGCGGGAATGCGGCAAATCTGAGGGCTCCTGGGCTTTGCTTTCTTGAGCAGAGTCCAGGGCCACTTATATGTCCACTGCAGCAAAAATTTCCTTGATGTCTCCTCCTGTACACAAGAACAGAGAAGAAAGTTAACCAATAAAGTAAACAAAAAAAAGTTACTTACCATCCCTCCCCGACAGTGATGCCAAAATTTGATTGAGGGGACCTGCACACAGAAAAATACAAATTCCAGAATTGATAATAGAAAGTGCAAGGTACTCAATACTACCGCTATAGCGAGTGGCTATGCGGGTCGTGATTCACATGGAGGGACTAGCGATGGAAGCTTTTTATAAGTTCTCTTTAAGTTACTTAAAATAATTAAAGTTCTTCTTTTAGTGCTTGAAAAGAAAATGAAAAAGAGTTATAGTTAAGTTAATTAGAAAGTGGTAGATTGAGAAGGTGGAGAAAATAGAAAATGGATTTATAAAAAGAAATTAAAAAAATGAATAAAAGAGTTGGGAGATGGTAGTGATCTAAACTAAGGCAAAAAAAAGAAAAAAACTTACCTATATCTTCCGGTTGATGACTTACCTGGAATCCTTATCAACGATGTACCTTTACTTGAAGGCGAACGAAGCATGACAGATGAGATCTTCCCCATTCCCGATCTATACTACAAAATGAAGGTACAAGCTATATTACCAAAGAAATGGTTGTTCATCACCATAGGCCATCAACAACACTTACAAGGGCGAGATAACTTCGAAACTATTGGAGTCGTTTGGATTCACAAACACAGAAGAGAGAAGTAACAAAAAAAAAGAGTAGAAAAAGAAACTTCAATTGAATTGAATAACAATGAAAAAAAGGAAGAATACTTACACTGGTGTCACTCTCAGTACAAGCATCACTCTTGTTCTCCCGTGAAATTCTTCCTCGATCTCAGTTACATAAAAAAATACATTAAAAAGAGAGAGAAAAACCTAAGTTAATCCTATACAGAAATCTATTCTATTCTCTGCTTGATCGCCCCTCTGCCTCTGATGTGTGGGGTATTTATAGGATAGAAATGGATAAGGAAATGAGTCGAAAGACAGGGAGAGCTGGCTATTTCTGAATTTGAATCCTCCCCTTATCTCCAAACTTGATTTGATGTGGATATTCAATTCTGATCTACAACTTTTTGGTATGTTGATTGCTGAATATAACTTATCAAATGATTGAATTAGAAATAATGATCAACGTAAGAGTTGTAACCCTTTAAGTTTTCTTTCTTGATCATATTGAATCATTAGATTTGAGTTTCGGTAGTGAAAGTTATGATTCAAATACTAAAATATATTCAGTCTAAATCCGAGTCTAAATTGCTTCATCTCATCCGTTGATCTTCTCTCTATCTATTTATCCCTTTGGATTTTGAATTTCAGATTTAGATTTAACAATCTATCTCTTTATTCTCAGTGAAATTGATAGGATCTTCTTCTAATCCGTTTTCCTTTGAATTTGAATGATAGTATCTCATCTGCTATACCCGGTCTTCAGATAAGATGGCCTTTAAAACCTCTGGATTTGAATCGATCCCCTTTCTTTTAAACTTTTGGATTTAATTGGATAAATCTATCTATCTCTCTTTTTTCTTCCTTAATTATCCTACACGCCATTAAATATGAAAATACATTAATAGCAGAGTTTTATTTAAATAAAAATGCAAAAATGTGATACATATGATATGAAAACATGCAACACACGTGTGTGATCAAAGAGCCACTTCACTGATGATAGTTTATGTGTTTGGCAAACAACAATATTAGTGAATCCTTCAAGAAACATATATTAGAAGCTAGGGGATAAAACTATAATAACTTGTTTGGAGATGATTAGAAGGCAACTAACGAAAAGGTTTCAAAGAAAAAATTTGATGCCAAATAAGTGGACTTCAAACACATGGCCCAAAATATTAAAAGAGCCGAAAATTATGGCCATAAAAAGTAGGTCCTGCAAAGCCTACTTTGGTGGCAATAGTTGGTATGAAGTGAGGGATGATTTTGGTAGTTACATGATGCACAAACTACCAAGTGTACTAATCGAAACAAATAATAAAGTGATAAGTATCGTCCTACGAGGATGTCTATCTTAGTAAGTTTACTAATCGAACGGATATTGCCACCCCAACAAATGAGAAGGCCCCCCCCAAAAAAAAAATTTACAAGTGTGCCATTATTTTTTTGACAATTTCACCCTTAGTGAAAAGTCTAAAGTGCTCCTTTCTTCTTCCTCTTTCTTTCCTTCTTCCTTCTTTCTCTGATTTTCCTCCTCCTTCTTCTCTGGTGACCCCCACACCCACTCCCCCTTCTCCTCCCCTCCCCCTCCCCCTTCCCTCCCCCCGCCCCCTTCCCCTCCCAGCCTTCCCTTCCCCCGCTCCCTCCTCCTCACCCTTCCCCCGCTCCCTCCTCCTCCTCGGCCTCCCCCGCCCCTTCCCCCCTCTCCCTTTTCTGACCGAACTCCGGTCGAACAGAACTCTATCTATTCGACTGGAATCCAGCCGAACAGATGGGGGCAGGGGGTGGGGGGAGGCCAGGGAGGGGGAGGGGAGGGGGAGGGGGTTCGCCGGAGGAAGGGGAGAGGAGGAAGAAAGGGGGAGGTGGAGGGGGTTCGCCGGATGGGGGTTCACCGAGGAAAGGGGAAGGGGGTTCGCCGGAGGGGGAGGGGGTTCGCCGGCAGGGGAGGGGGTTCGCCGTGAGGGGGAGAGGAGAAGGAGAAGGAAAAAAAATGGTATTTTAGCCATTTTAGAATTTTTGGGGGGGCCTTTATCATTTTTGTGGGTGCCTTAATCCATGGAGGCCTTAATCAATTTTGAGGGTGACAATATCCATTCTCCAATGGTTGGTATGAATTGAGGGATGATATTGGTAGTTACATGATGCACAAACTAGCAAGTGCATCAATCGAAACAAATAATAAAGTGATAAATATCGTCCCACAAGGATTGTCTATCTAAGTACCAAAATTAATCTAACTCTAATTTTATTCGAAGAATCTAAAATTTGAGAAATTTGTGAGCAAAAATAATAAAATGAAAAAAATTTAACAAGAAAAAGAGATTTAAAACAAATGAGAAAGCATTAGGGCATCTTCTTTGCTATGATTATTCAGAATAATTTCCTTTAATTATGCTACCCAAGAATTATTATCCATGTTGACAATTGAAAGTCCCTAATTTATTCAACACCATCTCTCAAGTGATACCAAAATTCTCTCTAAATATTAACCCGCCACACCTCTATGTGAATTTAAATAATTAAGAGCTCATTATAATCTATGAAATTTCTCATAGTAATTGCACAAATTATGTAAGCACATCTCTGTCAAACATGAAATTTATGTGTTCATCATAAGAATTAAACATTATATATCATCTCTTGGTCTAAATATAATCATCAAATCATTTAAATGTTGATCAGGCATTCAAAAGCATTAAGAAAAGAGCTAAAAACTCAATATAAAATAAAAAACTTTGAATACCAAATATTATTGGAATTGAAACATCATAGTCAAGCTACATCATAGCCCTTATAAGGAAAATTAGTTCATAAATAAATAAATAAAATTTATAAACTTAAACATGAAGATTCAAAAATAGATTGAGGGGAAGAAGAACACGATTTGAAGCTTCAAATGCCGAAACCTAGTTGCTCTTCTCTCTTACTTCATGCCAATCTTCTATCCAAAAGTCTCCAATTCGTCCCCCAATGTCTCCTCTCTTTTATACCCATTGATCATGGTTGATTTGATGACCTAGTTTCCAAATCAATTAGCTTTGTTAACGGTTGATTTGATGACAGTTGATTTGGAAACTTGGTTTTCAAAAGAAACTAGGTTTCGACTGTAGGCTATCAAAAAATTACTAAGGACAAAGCCTCAGACGCGGACCTCGCAAACACGAAGGTCGCGCTCCAACCTCAGACGCGGACCTCGCGTCCTCTATCAGATGCGGAGGTCGCATTCCAATCTCAGACGTGGAGGTCGCCAGACGCGAACCTCGCGTCCTTTGTCCAACGCGCAGGTCGTATTCCAATCTTAGACGCGGAGGTCGCCAGATGCAGACCTCGCGTCCTTTCTCAGACGCTGAAGTCGCCAGACCCGGATCTCACGTCCTTTGTCAGACGCGGAGGTCGTCAGACGTGGACCTCGCATTTCAACTCAAACGCGAGCCTGACCAGCTCTGCGTTCCAACACAGATGCGAGCCTGTGAGCTCCACGTCTTAACATCAGAGTAAGGTCCGCGTCCAACGCGAGACCCGCATTTCTGTTGTAACTGACAGCCATGAACTTAGTCAGTTACACCCCATTTTCTCTCCACATAATGGGGAATAACTTCCCATTATGGAGAGATTTAAGGAGTTGGTTACATCCCTCTATTATGAAGAGATTTAAGGGTTGGTTACACCCCAATTCCTCTATAAATAGCTATGAACAGTTAGAGAAAGGGGAAGCTCTTGAAGGGGACCTATTAAAAAAAAATGGCTGAGGAGGAGAGTCCTGGTGGAGGAATCCAAGAAGCCATAGGCAAGGGGGAGAGCTACCTCAGCAGAGTTCGGCCTCGAAGCTCTTGTAGCCTGAGAAAAGTTCAAATCCTTTTGTTAACTTGCTGAGTTCAAGTTCTTTAAATCTCTTTGAGATTCCATTATTGATAGGAGCTGTGCTATTCCACCAGTAGATCCAAAGAGAGAATTCACAAGAAAAACTTGACGTTCGGTCGGTCAACGGGGAACAAGACTCACTCTTCACCGCCACGTGAAGAACCCAGCTTTAAATAAAGAGGAGAATCAATCAAAAGATTCCTCTCTTTTGTAATCGAATTGTATCCATTGTAATTTTCTATTCAATTAAAAAAAATTTTGCAATTGTGATTTTCTGACGCGTACAAAAGATGGCGACTCCACTGGGGAACTGATCTTTCTCAACCGACGAGAAAGTGGTGGCGCAAGCCGATGTCAAGATGCTTGGATCCACAGTCGAATCGCTTGCGATCGAATTCGACCAAGAGAAGTTGAACTCCCCAAAAGCTTCGGGAGTCTCCCGTGGAGATAACGTGGCCAGCTCCAACATCTCTTCAGAGACCCGCGCCATGGCCCACGGTCAAGATGGCAATAAAGACTAATCTCCCTGCCATTCTTTTATCAAGGTACTTCCAGTTTTGAACGCCGGGGGTTCTCAACAATCTCTGCGAACTAATCGGAATGCCGAGAGACAGCGAAGGCGTCACGCTCATCGTCAGGAGGCAGAAGTGGCTGCAACATCATATGTGGCCTGCATCAATGTCTCCCATGAGACCCGCGAGGCCAACGATGATGAAGGCCAATCTCGTCGTACCTCTCCTCTCCAGACTCCTCAACTCCAGGTTACCGGGGGTCCCCAACAACTCGTGAAGCATAACCGGAATGCTGAAAGTCAACAAAGGCATCACGCACATCGACAACAGATGGAAAAAATTGAAAAATCCATCTGTTCAGCAGATACAGAACGTGAGGCTCAGGCCGCGTTTCTTCTTCTGAATAGCACGAGACTCACATCTCAGATCCTTAACGTGAGGCTCACGTCTCTGTATTAGAACGCGAAGCCCACGTTTCCCAGTGAAAATATGAGGCCCATGTCTCTATATCAAAACACAGAACTCATTAGGCTCGCGTTTCTACATTAGAACCGAGGCTCGCGTTTCACCTCGCAGACATGACGTTCAATAACGCGAGGTCCGTGTCTCTTCTCAAAAACGTGAGACCCGCGTCTGTGCCAAAATGAGAGATTCACGTCTCTTTTGCAGAGAACGATCCTTGTTTTTTCCAATTTGAACCTGCGTTTCTAAGTTATGGCATAAAACTCATGTTTACTCTCCGATGGTTAAGGTCAGAACTGAACTGGGTCCTCATCCTCAAAGACTCGAGGTTGATCTCTTTGATCCCTCTGCGATGGATCTAAGAGATTACTTGACAAAGAAGAGGAGTGTTCATCAAATCACTCCACAATGCTGCTGTGAACGGCTCATCACAGCGGTACTCTCTGAATGCCACTGCAGCTCGCATACGAGCAAGCAGTCGGCATTTAATCAGCTGTCGGCGGCCCCTGTCTCCAACTCAGCTAAGAGGTGCCGCTCCCGCAGGAAGAGAACCTTCTCTGACACTGACAGGAGTATCTTGAGGTTACTTCAAACATGGTGGGACCAAGCACCTCGCCAAGTAAGTCCAAAGGGAACTAGCCGATTGTCAGCCCCGATGAGTCTGATGATAAACCATCTGGTTTGAGAGAATTACTAACCGAACCAGAAGGAGTATACCAGCATATCCGTACTCGGACTGGTACAACTGCTCCAGTAAGCTACAGTGCCCTAGCCTAGGGTATTGAAGTAAGGGGGCACACTCCGCCATCGCCGAATTCACATGCATCGAACTCCTCCATGGAGAAAGAAGCCTTCGCGTATATGGTAGGTGCCCCTGAAGAAGTGGCCAAGAGTTTGGAGAAGCAGGCCCAAATTCAGAGGGAGCAGCTCGATATGATCTGCGCCCAGCAGAAATCTATCGACATTCTTAAGCAAATGTTGATCAAGCCATTTAAGAAAAAGAAGAAGCTGAAGACTAAAGGGCCTTCAAGTCGGGCAAAAGGCATCAAAATTGATAGCTCCACCTCCGAAAGTTCTGATGGTGAGGATGCTAGCTTTGAGAAACCACCAACTCTACCTGAGAAGAAGGAGGGTTCAGACGTTGGAAGTGATCACTCAAGATGAGTGAGCTGGAGAAGCGTCTCGAAGCCCTCGCCAATCGGGAAGGCCTCCAAAAAGCAGGAGTGGTCCGACCGTACCCGGCTGAGTGAGATCTTGTCCTGTACCCTCCTAAGTTTAAAGCTCTGACCCTACAGGCCTTCGATGGTAAGGGGTCACCAAACCAACATATATACTACTTCAAATCCCAAACAAGGAATGTAATATCAAACAATGCCATTATGGCTCATTTATTCATCGGCACCCTCAAGGGGGTTACCTTTGAATGGTTCATGAAGCTTCCTGTCGGCTCTATCGAGAAATGGGTCAACCTCGAGAAGCTCTTCCTTGCGCGATTCTTCGAAGATGACACCGAAGTATCCTTACCAACTCTCCTTGCTACAAAACAAAAGAAAGGAGAGTCAATTAAAGTGTTTTGGAGAGATTTTAGAGTATGGTGCTCCGATGTCCAAGTAGCATGACGCAGTCTACACTGATCGAGACTTGCTGCCATAACCTGCAAACCACACTCCTAGTGTAAATAGGAGTAACCCAAAGTCGCACCTGAAAGCAACTAGTCTTACAAGGCGAACGAGCAGAAGACAATTGCAAGAGTAGGCCAAGAAGATTACAAGAGCATGTAGCATTGAATCTACTAGGCAACGAGGTGATCCGATTTCTACGACTGTCACGTTCAACAGTTACCTCTAATAGTCTAAATCATTCCATCAGTGTTTGTCATTCTTATGGAATAAAAAAGTTAAAAAAAAAGTACTATCCCTGATCAAGTTCAACACCACACCTCTAATTAGATAAGTACTCAAAGGGAACACCGATCTCCCTATAAGTTCTCCGCAGAGTTTATACTTCTTTAATCTACAATATGATTTTAGAAGTTTATCCGTGGAACAACACTCCGATGCCTCTGACGGCTAAGGATAGAAGAAAAAGTTGGATTTTAAGTCCAACAAAAAATCCTCGACAACTCATCATGCTGGGGGAATAGCATGGCTAGCCCAATTCAAACGGTAGTTGGTAAAGGCATATCAAATCCATTGATAGCTGAAGGTTTACTAAAAACCTTGAGGGACCTGATCCTGCCTTCCCCTCCAAAATTTCTTACCAATTCCCATCCATGGAATAGTAGGATCACAAAAAGCATGTGACTATTTTCCCAGCGAAATAATCACAGATCAAAATGCCAAGTTAACATTATACCTCTGGTATATTCACTGTTAAGTTAACATTAAACCTCTAACAGTGATTTTCCTCATTTCCCCAGTGGAATAAATTACAAGTCGAATCAGTCATGTTAACATTACACTCTGACAGTAAGACTTTGATGTATCCCCAGATGGTAAAATTTTAACTTTTCAATTCTCTTTAATAGAATGACAAGCCCACTCAAAATATTGTTATGTTCAACACCACACCTTTAACAGTAGATAAATCCCGGTCAAGTTAATATCACACCTATGACCAAAATTTCAACTTGTCAGCGATTCTCTCGATTTTCCCACAGAAAATGAAACGCGTAATGTCAAGTTAATATCACACCTCTGGCATACATTTCATTGTTAAGTTAATACTACACCTATGACAATGATCTTTTCTCGAGCTTTCTGTCCAAAGCTGAGATGTCAAATGCTAAGTTAATATCACACCTCTAGCACACACCTTTGTCAAGTTAATATCACACCTCTGACAATCCAATTTGCTCAAATTGCAAAACCAAAACCCGTCACGTTAACATTACATCTTTAATGGTAAAAATCTCCATAGATCTTCAACAAACCCAATACCACTTGTCATTCTCACCAATAGAATAACAGGTCTACTTAAGTTGCGTAGATCGTAAAATCAATGCTGTTATGTTAATATCACACCTCTAATAGTAACTTTATATTTCATTGATTCCCAGTAGAGTTCTAGTCATGTTAACACTAAACTTTTGACGATAGACCCAGACATAATTCCTGGCGGATCAAACTCCACTTGTTATTCTCATCAATAGAATAGCAAGTCCACAAAACTTGTTCAAAACACAAGTTCAGATCTCACTGTCAAGTTAACATCACACCTCTGACAGTAACCTTCTCAAATTCTCCCAATAGAGTTATTTAATTTGCTAAGTTAATATCACAACTCTAGCAAGTAAAACTCTTTAAAAGAAGCTTTGAGCGTGACATTCGCGTCTCAAGCCTAGAGCCGCATCTTAACGAACGTAAGAGTTGCGTCTCAACAACAAGTAAATGCTGCGTCTCTACAGCAATTGAGAGCCGCGTCTCTATAACAATTGAGAATCGCGTCTCAACTTTAGTGTAGTTCGCGTCTCCACTTAATCAGTGTGCCAGAATTGTGTCCTCTCCCTTCAAATACAAGGAGTATGTCTCTACTTCTGCAATCAGTTCAACAGTACACTGGCAAGAGTAATTGACAACTCCACCAATTTAACAGTACACCAAGCAAACAATGCACATAACAAGTACTAGACTGCGTTTCAAAGACACTTGTGATGATCTTTCCTGGAGGCTTCAAGAAGTTTCATCAGTATACTCATGAAGTTCATTATCCAGACATGATCGAGCTCAGGGCACCCCAGGAGATTGCCTCGCGGAAGAATGCCAGTCCGATTACAGGAAGCCAAGATTCAACCGATGTCCAAAGTATTTCGAAATCCATCTCAGTCAACCGCAAAGTTTCGAAAACTTTGGAGGGGGTTCTGTAGGCTATCAAAAAATTACTAAGGACAAAGCCTCAGACGCGGACCTCGCAAACACAAAGGTCGCGTTCCAACCTCAGACGCGGACCTCGCAAACAGAAGGTCGTGTTCCAACCTCAGACGCAGACCTCGTGTCCTTGTCAGACGCGGAGGTCGCATTTCAATCTCAGACGTGGAGGTCACCAGACGCGAACCTTGCGTCCTTTATCCAACGCGAAGGTCACATTCCAATCTTAGACGCGGAGGTCGCCAAATGCAGACCTCGCGTCTTTTCTCAGACGCTGAGGTCGCCAGACGCGGATCTCGCGTCCTTTGTTAGACGCGGAGGTCGTCAGACGTGAACCTCGCATTTCAACTCAAATGCGAGCCTAACCAGCTCCGCGTTCCAACATAGACGCGAGCCTGTGAGCTCCGCGTCTTAACATCAGAATAAGGTCCGCGTCCAGCGCGAGACCCGCATTTCTGTTGTAACTGACAGCCATGAACTTGGTCAGTTACACCCCATTTTCTCTCCACATAATGGGGAATAACTTCCCATTATGGAGAGATTTAAGGAGTTGGTTACACCCCTCCATTATGGAGAGATTTAAGGGGTTGGTTACACCCTAATTCCTCTATAAATAGCTTTGAATAGCTAGAGAAAGGGGGAGCTCTGGAAGGGGACCTTTTAAAAAAAGGGCTGAGGAGGAGAGTACTGGTGGAGGAATCTAAGAAGCCATAGGCAAGGGGGAGAGCTACCTCAGTAGAGTTCAGCCTCGAAGCTCTTGTAGCCTAGGAAGAGTTCAACTTTTTTGTTAACTTGCTGAGTTCAACTTCTTTAAATCTCTTTGAGATTCCATTACTGATAGGAGCTATGCTACTCCACCAGTAGATTCAAAGAGAGGATTCACAAGAGAAACTTGACGTTCGGTCGGTCAACGGGGGAACAAGACTCACTCTCCACCGCCACGTAAAGAACCTAGTTTTAAATAAAGAGGAGAATCAATCAAAAGATTCCCTCTCTTTTGTAATCGGATTGTATCCGTTGTAATTTTCTATTCAATTAAAAAAGAATTTTGCAATTGTGATTTTCCGACGCATACATCGACTAGCACACAATTTACTCACTGATGAGGGTTGATTTGGATGAAATCTTCAACATATGAAATTTAACTCTGTCAATTAGCTTTTCGTAGCCATAAGAATCACATCATTTGGACCTCTAAAATGAAAGTTATTCCTAAAATACCGAAACGTATTCAGAAATTAACGAGGGAGAATCTTTGCAAAAAATATCAAAATGGAAGGATTGCAATCTTCCAGTTTGTGTATTGATTAAGTCAAGAATCTTTGATAGTTTTGACCTCATTTTCTTCTCTTTCAGCTTCATGAAATCTCAATATTAGTCTCTTTTTTGCTTGAATTATTCATTCCTCCTGCTCAAATTAAACAAAGTAATGAAAGTAAAATAAAAAGATAATAATACCGAGAGAAATAAAAAAAATAAAGATTAATGGGTATGAAAATGATGTATAAAATTAAGCATATCAAATACCCCCAACTCAACATTTGCTAGTCCTCAAGCAAAAAGAAAAATAAATCTAAACTAATCTAGTAAAGCAGGAAAATCCTATCTCATTTTACAGGAATCACGGTTGTACTTAGCATGTGCAACAAGCTGTTAAATCTCTAGGTCACTCCTACTGGATGAGTTTGTCTCATGAGAGTTTGCAGTTGATGTACCCACAAAATCAAGAAGAAAAAATAGGAAGAAAAATAAAAGAAAAAAAAAGAAGTATTCACAAAAAGAAAATAAAGAAAAAAATCTTTTCTAATGTTATCCTAAGTAATTTTGTTGTAACCGAAATTGATATACTCTGATACCAATTGTTGTGTGCATAACTCGGGATATCATACTTACTATGATACCAATAGTTGAGAGATACAGAGAACCCTACCACGATCTTAAGCACGCTATGAGATCGATTACCTCGAGCACGCAAGATGAATATTAAAAGATATAAGAAGAAGAACATACAATTTAACGTGGTTCGACCCAAACTTGGCCTACGTCCACAGGGAGAGAACTTTATTAATAAACTTAATAAAAAGAGATCTAATCTTCCTCTTGATGACACAAGAGTATTCACCTTCCCCTTAAATCTACGCCTAGATTACAAGAGTATACGTTCTCTCTATGCACCTTCACCTTGCTCCTCTCTTTCTTGGCTTTGTAGGGCTTTACATTGTTGTTCATCACAACTTTTTTCTGCTTCTCTGCTCCACCTAAATGCTAGGTTACAATCCTTTATTTATAGGATTTTACAATACAACTCCTATTTGGACTATGAGATGATCTTTGCCATTGAATGCTTGAAGAATCTTGATCAATCATATTAAGAGTTGATCTCCTTTATCTAGAAGGATTCTAGACCCTTTAATCTTTAGAAACAAACTTCATTGAATAGGAATTGAATCCTACTCATACTCCTTCTGAAAATGAAACTCGCAATCACCTGAGAAGAAAACTGTTTCACCTTGATTTGCTTCTTCTGCTTCAAACTATTGTCTTCTCCAACTCAATTGGATTTTCTTGGACAATCATCTTCTCCTGAAAAAATAAGGCAAAATCCTAACAGTCTCCATCTTGACTTGCTTTCAAGTCTTTAGCAAAACAACTTGAGATTTTGCATTACTACCTTAATTTTTCCCTTGGTTATAACCATATCGTGAAGCCTTTATCCTTGCCCGCTCTCTCCAGGGCCTTTGATGGATTCATCGCCATGCCTGGATCATCTCTAACTCACCTGAATGTACCCTTTCTGTAGTCGTCCTGTAACTCTTAGACTCATTGTAGTTTTTCTTGAAGCTCCACCTTAAAGTGACGCCCTTCAAGCTTTTCATTGAAACTCCCTGACTTAGTTTCTTTCCTTTAGTTTGCATTACATCACCGCCACCACCAGCCAATTCTGCTTTGTGACGCCTTCCCAGCTATGGGGCCTCACTGATCTTGAGGCAATCCACCTCTACTTCTGCCATGGTCTTACCAACTTTACACAAGCATGTCAAGGGCTTGTCGTGCCATGGTCTTTCACCAATCACTTGGTGATGGTCCACCTTCCATCTTGTTTTAACCTTGAGACTCTCTATCTTCACATAATTGCCATGGTCTCACCAGTGCCTTCCCGCCATGGTCTTCCTTTCATCAACAAGGTTACCATCCACCTTTGTATTGATGTTTGCTAGATCTATTACCCTGCTTTAGATGTTCTTCAAACCTTATAGATCCACCAATGCCTACAATGATCTCACCGTGTCACGACTAGTCCATCGTAACTTTGACCGTGATCTCCGTTGATTCCTTTAACCGTCTGTACAGAACCTACATCAGACATTAGAATCTCCTCGATCTGCACCCACCATTGCATCTAGAACATTGAAAATGCATAGGTTTGACACCTTGATCATCTTAACTAACTATGATTGCACGATCTATCTCTGATCAATCTCGTCCATTGATCATCTTCATTACCCTCCGCTGTTTTTCCTTTGACTTGCCACCACAACGAGCCTCCATGGGATGTCTTGTGCGATGCCTCCATGAGCTCGTCGTGCCCATCTTATCATCCGTCATTGGCGATGATCCGATCATCACCTCCGTATCTATCGTGTTCAGATCTTTGAACAAATCTAAATTTCTTGTTATCTTCTTCATCTTGATGCCTCCGCCGAACTCCATTGACTTGACATCTTCTTTATCTAGAGTACTCGAGTCTTGAACGAACACCATCAGCTCTGATACCCATTTTTTATAACCAAAATTGATATACTCTGATACAATTGTTGCGTGCATAACCAGGAAACCATACTTACGATGATACCTATATTGTTGGGAGATACAGAGATCCCCACCGATAACCTCAAGTATGCCATGAGATCGATTCTCGACCACGTAAGATGAATATTAAAAAATATAAGAAGAAAAATACACAATTTAACATGGTTCGGCCCAAACTTGGCCTACATTTACGGGGAGAGAACTTGAGAGAACTTTATTAATAAACTTAATACAATGAGATCTAACCTTCCTCTTGATGACACAAGATTATTCACCTTCCCCTTGAATCTACACCTAGATTACAAGAGTATACCTTCTCTCTATGCACATTCACCTTGCTCCTCTCTTTCTTGACTTTTTAGGGCATTCTTGGCTTTTTAGGGCCTTACATTGTTGTTCACCACAACTTTCTTCTGCTCTTCTGCTTCTCTATTCCACCTAAATGCTAGGATTTGATTTATAAGATTTTATAATACAACTCTATTTGGACTATGAGATGATCTTGACCATTGAATGCTTGAAGAAACTTGATCAATCCTATTAAGAGTTGATCTCCTTAATCTAGAAGGATTCTAGACCCTTTAATCTTTAGAAACAAATCTTCATTGAGTAGGATTGAATCCTACTCATACTCCTCCTGAAAAGAAAACTTACAATCACCTGAAAAAGAAACTATTACACCTTGATTTGCTTCTTCTGCTTCAAGCCATCGTCTTTTCTGACTCAATTGAATTTTCTTGGACATTATCTCCTTTTGAAAAATAAGGCAAAATCCTAACAATTTCAGCTACCTATAAGTGATCAAATCTTTATAAGAGTTATCATTCTCTAGTTCGTCTTATATTAAGGACTCTTTCACCTCAATGGTAGGATTAGACCTTAGATTTTTACTTTTTCCATCATGTGACGAAGCTCAATTGTACTTTGTGTGTGTGAATAAAGTTTCAAGCATGAGATGTAAAAGTCAAACCCTTCACAACTTAGCATATTTTGCATTCTCATAACTAGATAGGTTTTATTATCTAGCTTCCTTAGATACTAAGTTACCCATTAGCAAGTATTGGGCTAGTGACTCTCAAACCCGATGGTTT